>DF244560.1:22695-55066 GCA_000507305.1 Breviolum minutum Mf 1.05b.01 | reverse complement strand
AACTGAGAGGATCCCAGTTGCCATTGCGGTCCAGCACGCCACACTGAACACAGAGGATCCCAGTTAATTGAGGAGAACGACGAAGAAGGAGAGGACAAAGAGGAGGAGGAGGAGGAGAAGGAGAAGAAGAAGAAGAAGGAGGAGGAGAAGAGACTGACATAAAATCTAACAACCCTCACCTGACAGGTGGGGAAAAATAGAAAAAATAAGATGTGTCATTAAAAAAGGGACCATTTCAAAAGAAACATAGTCTCAGTTAACCGCCAGTTTTTGATGGGATATGGTAGTTTTTGAAGGGGTAATGGTTTGGACAAAAAACATGTTTTGATGTGAAAAGATGATCTTGGTGTCCATGTGAAGGTCCAGGCGCCGAGGGATGTAATTCATGCACCAATGGCAGTGTGGAAAGGCCAGGCTGTAGATATTTCGCGCAGATCCCTGAAGTTTGACTGTGAATTGGGGGGAAGGGAGTCACGGGAGAGTCCTTCTAGAATTCACAAGTAATTCACAAGTTTTATGTATTGTCAGCTTTTATGTCAAATCTTGGGTGTAGATGATTGGCTTTAGTCGCTGGTCGCTAGCCATCCAGAACTGTCCCACTTCTGTGTTTGATGTCAAGAAGACAGAGTCCGGGATTCTGAAAATGGATTAACAATCCCACTTTGCCACGGATGAGCTGCTAGTATTTCGCATTCCATCATTGGAAACGTTTGGGATATACTCACGGCTATATTCACCATGGTTCGCAGGCCTTTGTCCCCCCCATAGCTGAACCGACCAATGGCCTGTAACATGACTGTAGGCGATCGTTGATAGCCTGGAGCCATTGCAATTGGGCCTTTTCCGCTACCATTTACCGTATGGTTTTCTTCCAAAACTGTCTGTCATGTTGATGGTGGTGATGATGATGACATGTGATGACCATGCAGACCACATATGAGGCTTTCAACATACCGAGTTCCGCAACAACAACAACAACAACAACAACAACAACAACAACAACAACAACAACAACAACCATAGACAACACAGGAGCGCCTGGATCGTATTTTTGACTCGGTGATGACTTCGGCTGGTCTGTCTGTATCCATGGAAGAGTGGCCCGGAACTTAGTTTTGATTTGTTTTGGTTGGGTTGGGTGATGCAACTGCTGTACTTGAGGGACAGATGTTATCCAAAAGGTATCCAACTTGACCAAATTTACCTACTTCACAAAGACTGTTCTCATCGCACTCTGTGATTTGCCTGCGCTATTGTGAAGTCAAGTTGGATGAACGACTTCAGCAATGCTCAACATGTCCAGTAAGTGAACTATCATGCGCTGAATATCCGTTTTTGTTTGTTTGAACTTTTCCTCCAATCATGGAAGTGAATCCTTATCATGTTTTGATTTAGAAAAAACATTGTTTGGGCGATGTACTTCCACAATCTTAGCATAGCAGGATATTTGTTTGCTGATCCCTAGGCTGACTGGGGGTGTTCAATCACCTAGAGAAACGCATAGCTATTCGATTTTCCATTGCCATTCTCAGGAGGTGATTGGATCCCTAGTGGATGCGATTTTTATGGATTTTTGTTGACCCTTCCTTTGAAACCCATGACCCTTGACGAGGCTCCGATATGCCAAGACGGCGGCCCGGATCCTGCGTTTGGTCGCGTATACCCGAGCATGACGTCGTTTTCGGCGGCGCGTTTTCTTTGTTTTCGTTTTTTTTCCGGCTGGGTGGTCCATGAGAAGCACTATGCATGATGCAAGTTTGCATTAGGATGAGGTCCTGGTTTGTGTTTGCAATCATGGTTCCATGTCATAAACTTGTTTTTGAAAACATGTGTTTTTAAAATGCTTTTTGGAGAGGAGGTGCAACCCTCACACTCGATCCTGTCGCAGATGTAAACAAAGACTAGGATGACATAGGATGACCTCAATATATTTTTGAAAAGTCCTCCCAGCACTCGATCAGAACAGTTCCAGTAATGATTCTTGTTGCTATACCCTTACCATCCATGGTATGGTATATTTCCCGACATTCGGTTGATTTTTATGGTAAAATGTAGGCAAATACACGTACCATACATGGATGATATGGGATAGTAGGCCAAACCAATATTTTGGAAGTGCTTGGACCACCATCGTGGTCTAAGAGGAATGGCGGCCAGTAGGAGTGGCTGACGTCACATGAGTGCCAATGAGCAGCTCCAGTATTTCCGGCTCGCAGATGTAAGGGGATGGGATGTTTGATGGTTCAGCTTGACGTCTTGAAATCACAAGGTATAGGTGCTTCAAAGAGCATCTTCTCACGTAGAAAAGAACATTTGCAAACCCCAAAGGTTTTTTTGAGTGAACAAAAAACCTAGACTCTGCCAGAATCGATGTGCAATTGGGCAGCTCTATCACTTTTGCTGATACTTTTGTCGTGAAGCTGATATCTCAAACAATACCCTTCTGCTTTGGGTGTGAATTGTGAATATAATTGCAAAGATCTTGCAAATGTCATGAGATTATGGATGAGGGTGAACAATCTATGTCCTTGTATGCACACGCGCGAATATAATTATCAAAAATTCAGTCAGTACACACTGCGCCTCTGGAATTTGGTGAGCCACACACAGCTGTTCTCCCCGCATTACTATCCACATCGAGTTTTACTATTCCCTGGCAACGAGCACGTCCGAAAGTCTTGAAACCATTTTGGTCAGGATTTGTATTGTAGCCAAAACAGTTAATGATGCAGTGCTTGCTTTCGCACCTGGATGATGTAAAAGCAGTAATAATTCCAACACACGCAAAATGATTATGATTTGGTCAACCTGCCAAGTACGCACTTGTTGAACTTGTAATGAGCAATGAAGACTGACTTGAACTTCTCGATGCTTTTGTTTTACACCCAGAGGAGGTATTTCTTTGCCGGAAGCTTTCCGAACCGAACAGTTGCCAATTCGGATCGCAGCAAACATGAGCTTGGCAACTTGTTTCCGATGCACAACTTCTCCAAAGATGGTTTGCATGCGCTTTATCAAAAGCGCAATTAAGATTACGGTACCCGGTACCGTCTATATACGTACTTGATAAGTTAAAGTGTTGAATGAATTATTTAATGCTTTGTCAACTGTAATTGACTGCTAAAAAGTTGCTGTGAATTCATTGACTCTCATTCTTGCTTGGGTTGGATTTTTTTCACTTGTCCATGAGTCTCGCTGAGGTTTCTTTAGGCAATGGAACATGAGAGACTTGTCCAATCTACACTTGCTTACTATTCGAGGAGGTCAACATGGTTTGTTTGAATTTTATTTGGTTGAAAAAAATGCTTTGCCTGTTTGCACATCTGATTTGCAAGATGTTTTGGCAGTCTTGGGATGCATACCAATAGCGGCAGTCTGAGCCTCCATCTTCCTCATCCCATACTATCCATTTCTAAGATGATGACCGCAAGATTGGTTGAAATTCCTGCTAGATTGTGTGTGTGGATCCTATCAATACATGACCTTTCTTTGATCGCAAGATGATGTTTGTTTTTACCTTTGGTTCAAGGGCCACCTGGACCACGTATACCTCGCGTTGTGTTGACTCGTTGACTCGCCATCAGTGTCTATCTCAAATGGAGGGATGACGATCTCATCCCTGCAGAGATCTCCGGGTGGAGGCAATGATGGGGAAACGTTGGAGGTGAACCTTAGATACCCCTAAGTCGAGACTATGAAAAAATCATAAGAACTCATAGTAATTCATAGTATAGATATATAGATAGATATAGACCATTTTTTGATGTTACAGATCTGGGATAGGTACCTGGTCTATTATATGTATACATTATATACATTATATATCTGGGTTGGCGGGTGAGAATGACAGACACTATGACATCACATTGGGATATCTTTTTGTTTTCCAAGTTGGTGAAGTATGAAGCAAACACCTGCATTTAATGACGTGACTTTGATGCGCTGGCATTTTTTCCCCCAAACTGGAAGTAAAGCCAACTTTTTGTCATCCTCAGATCAGGCAGCACAATTGAGATAGTTCCTATGTCAACAGAACAGAACAGTACAGGTATGATTGGAAAACAAGGGTGAGTCAATAGTGACCTTCTTTTAGGTATGCCATCTTGCATGGTCTTCACTGATTACGGAAAAACCAGGGAACAAAACAGACACAGCCACAGCCCAAAGCAATAATTTGTGTTTCTCCCCCTTGGGTCCGGGGATCACCAATCCCTAAACCAGATACTACGATTCGGTGACAAGGTCGATCTTCGCGCTATCAGCGCCTCTTCCCAGATACAATTCATTTTTTGTCCGGAGATAGATAACTCACCCTTGGCTGTGGCAACAAAAAACCACGGCACTTCGGTTTGTTGCCGCTGGTTGAAGCCGATGTTGAAACTTTCAGGCTATCAGAAGGTGCCAACCCGTGATTCTCGCTTTCATAGCGATGCTGATACAGACGTGGATTCAGCATGGGCATCTGAAAGAATCTTGCCGGTTAAACGGTTAAACTCAGAGACTTCTTGGATCCAAACATTAGAGAATTCCAGACAGGAAATGTGTGAGTATATTGTAGATATTTGTAGATATTATATACGGTATATATATATACCCTAGGGGCAGGAGGTTCACCGGGAACTCCTGCCCCAAGGGGGTTTATATATATGAAGTTGGGGTGGGTTNTTGATCAATCAACACGCGGATCAAAAAAATTTCGTCCGCGCAGAACACAATTCTATGTAGAGAATGACTTCTTCAAAAACTCACGTTTCGCCACAGCGAAATAACAATTTTTAACCATTCACAAAATCCTACTCAAAGAACCTTCGGTGAACCTCCGGCCCCTAGCGTATATATATATATATATATCAGATATGTATTATGGTATACCGTGCGGCAGATTCATGTATGACATAGGTACACCACCAGGTTCAACATGAAACCAATCTATTTTCCAAGAGATCCGAGAGCTTGACTGGATGCACTGAGTACTTTGCCTTGCAACGAAGTGTGGTGTAACATGAAAGCAATCCAGGAACTGCTTGCCTTTCAGAGGGGCCACCTCAACACCATACGCTTGTTGGAACTCACACATAGTCACTGAAACATGTTGGTTGATGTTATTCAAATATAAGTTTTGTCTTCCTAAAACTAGATTAATGCAGATTGCACAATACTTGCACATTACATAAGACTTGCATATGCAAGCATGTACACAAATACATTTCAATAGCTGCATACATGGAGACAGATAAAGTAGATATAGATATAGACATAATATATATATATATATATATCATGTCATATACCTAAGCACATGTTCAATGTATCTTGATTCACTCATGCAGATACGGTATATCAACTGGAACCAATGCATGCATATTTCCAAATGACATGACAACTTAAGATATTTTGATCAATCTGATTACACCACCTGCACAACTTGGAACCTGATGCCATTTACACATCGTGTTTTATTGTCACTGGCTGTGCACTTGGAAGTTTTGGATTGTCATGTTATATATGTCATGTTATGTTTTCAGGATTTTTCTTGTTTTTCGTCGGAGAAAAAACGCCATTTGCGTCATCCATCAGGATTTTTGAACCATGGCGGTATCAGCGATGACCTGATCAAGGTAGAAGGCAATGATGAGGAGGAAGAAATGATGTCATCCTTGGACAAAAAGTTCCTTGCAAGGCATATGAAACCAGATGAGAATTTCTTCAGGTGTTGGTTACTTGCAAGTGGTAACCATGATGAGAATGAGAGTATAACAGGTGGTAGATGTGCAACTATGAAAGGTATGAACGTTTTGGTGGATCTATTGCTTTTCCTTTTTTGAAAAAAGGAGCAACTTCTTTTGATTTATTTTTGCACTGCACTTGTAGGAGCTTCCCTTTGACCAGTCGTGCCCAAGTCTCACAATGCAGCTGTTGTTGCTGAATTCTAGATACATAGTATGATGACACAAAGACAACAATGGGACGGACAAGGGGCACCCAATTTGGAACGTAAAGAACGATACCTGTCCAGTCCGTGGTCCGGTGTATGAGTGTATACATGCTTCTGTTTTTTCTTCATCCGACTAAGACGTCTTCAGTCACCTTTTGCATGTTTTTTTCGATCTTGATGCTTCCATATTTTAGTATCTTGTGGTAGTTTGTTCTTGCTGTTACCACAGTAGCAGGACGTGGAGCAGGAGTAGAAGCAAGAGTAGGTATGAAATAGAAGTAGAAGTGGTGGTTTGTTGTTGTTGTTGTTGTTGTTGTTGTTGTTGTTGTTGTTGTTGTTGTTGTTGTCGTCGTTGTCGTTGTCGTTGTCATCGTTGGTTGTTGTTGTTGTCGTCGTCGTCATCGTTGTTTTTTTGTTTAATCAAAATTTCTGAGGTCCATGTTCTACTTCGTGGAATCCTGGTGGTTTCATCTCTTCGCCGCGATGGTGATTTGTGGCAATACTGTGAGCATCGTTTTGGAAGCCGATTCCGACTCGCAGGAGTCGCAGGGGAAGATTGGATGAAGGTGTAGTGCCTGTTACGTATGTAACTAAAAGAAAGGGAAATGTTGTATCTATATGGGGGGTTTCCTAAAATGGTGGGTTTCCCCAACAACCCACGGGGTTTTGTTGCTACTCAAAATGATCATTTTGGGGTGTGAAATGGGGGGAAACCCACCATTTAAGGAAAACACCCATATAATTGGGAGTCAGTAACTTGGGAATACTTGGGATTTGTTTGTGTAGGAGTGTCCCATGTAAATGTTGTTGAATTCATATCATATACATGTTTGTTTGGACTTATATTGGCACATGCATCTTGTCTTTGACAATTGATGAACATGTAATATGTACTGTATAGGCATGATCTACATCTGTATAGGCAGAGGACTGTAAATCAGCTTTTTAGAGTCCTCCATTCCAACAAACAGCTTACAAATGTGGAACCAAGAGTCTTTACCATCACGACAGAGTTTTTACCAAAAATAGCATATGTTTCACTGGGTGGTGCTTGGTGATGAGCAAACAAGCCAAGGACAATTTTCCATCCCAAATAGTGAGCAAATGAGCCAGTTGTGAGTAGAGCACAAGCAATGTTCAAGCAATTCAGATAGCCAAGCTCAAGTTCAAGCACTAGCCAAGTACTCTAATCATCTCCTCCCTATTCCAATGTTTTTTTCTGATCGCTGACGTGTTTTAGACCTTTGTGTCAAGCGATCTCACTGGCATACCGATTTTGAAGGTCAATAAAACATACTGAAGCTAACATGGCCCGGCCTCAAGTAGCATCACACCAACACATCCACTTGTTTGCAACGTCTTGTCCTTGGTGGGTTTTCAACATTGCACATGTTGAACATTCCGACATAATTTGAACAATTGATTTCCAAATGGAACACCTAGTGTTTGATTAGATCAAGGGACTTTGATCATCAACTGAACTCTTTATTGCAGAAATCGACAGGAATTGCTTGCAAAGTTGTGTCCTTGCTGCAACTGAGAAAACTGGGCTGGGATTTCAAGATTGCAGTTGTTGGGCATTGCGTTAATAAAACGGCACTTCGGTATGTCTCAATGTTATTTCACCCCTCAAAATAGATCATTTGAAACTATATTTGACCACAAAAAGTGGTACCACATAGTGTGACTTTGGGATATCGTGAGCCGTTCGAAGCTCCAAAACGGCCGCAAAGACATTTTTTGTAGTTGCTGCTTCCAAGTATATACTTGGAGGATGCAGAGAAAAAGATGCTGCGATTTTCTGCATTCTTACACCGTAACATTTGGTGACAACCACAAATACGTTCCTTGTGCCGCTCTATATTGACTCTATATGATGATAGTATGACTTGAATGTGTTGATTGCTACTTGGTCGTTTCGGAAGCAGTTTCAGGGTATTTGTGGTAGTTTCGACATTGGTTCACAATTTTGCTTAATTTGCATCTATACCCAGGCCTTGAATATGGTGAATGATTTTAATGTGATCCTTGAGGAATGTGTAAATAGGCGACTGATCCATGTGCCCTACAGACAGTGGTTTGTCGCTAGTATGTGTAAGATGAAATGCGTCCATGAGAGCTAGTTCAACCTGCCCCATCCATCCTTAAACATACTTAATGCATTTTATTACCATGAAACAGCTGTCCCGGTTTGACAAAAGAGGGTGTTTTGATTGAAAGGCTTGGGAGTTCTTACAAACCTCGATCACCTAGCTGGCGTCACGAAAGGTACTGGGTGGATCAAGCGTCGCTGATTTTCTATTGCCTGGAACTCTTCTGCAGAGCCTGCTTTTGGAAGTGCCTGGAAACAAGAAGAAACAAGGGATGACCATTATTTTCAGGGCTTCAGAGAGCGTACCCTTACAGGGTCCTTTTTGCAAAGCGGTTGTATTGTGGCATTACCCTTGTAATTGAAGTAGCCTGGGTTTTGTTCAACAAACTGGTGCATTCTGTCAGTGACGTTCATCACTTTGCCCAGTTCGCTGTTTTTTTTTTTAATGGCAGTTTCACGGCATATATCAGGTTGTATGTGATGCTTGGTTTGCGGGATACCTATCGAAGTTCAACCCATTGATCCCCACAACTCTCACAATGTGTTGTAAAAGTAGAAAAATTGGAGAGGCATGGGGGTAATATGACAGATTCGTTGATTGTTTTTGAGGTGCTAGTGGGATGTTCCTGGAACTTCAGACATACAGTGTCATAGTTATATCAACATAAATATTCATAATATGGCACTACATGCTGGCTTCATATCACTTGTTCAGAAAAAATGGGAATTGCATGATCCATGTCGAACCAAACCACGCACCGGAGAGCATAGAGTTCCATGCTCTGCCAACCGTAGGAAGCGACTTCTTTGTGGGACTCGGTCCTTGGCGATGTGGAGCCTCATTGATATCATTGTCGTTGGGGCAGGAGCCACTTGGAGTCTTTAGCTTTGGCGGTTGATGTACCGATGGATATGTTTTTGGTGACGTGTGCTGGGATGTTGGTATGGTTATTTTTGTCGAGTGGTTTGTATATTCAAGNCGGGGATATTCAAGGAGTGAGAATGATTATAGCATCATAGCCAGGTATGCCAGGTGTCGTTTTGTTTACCTTGAGGGGGAGAGATTTAAAAAATACCGTACTTGGCTGTTTGAGATTTGAGAAACCATTGAAACATATATGTAACATTCGACGTCCAATCAATGCACCTGAGAACTTGTGACATTTAAACATCTACTGTAATCTATATAAGTCCTCAAAGTGCTGGCTGCTAGTTACATGTGGATTCACTCGGAATTTAGAGGCTGCAAAACCACGTGGTGTCGTTTTATCACCTCGTTGTTTCAATCCGTTCCTGGTGTCAAGGGGCATGAGAGTTGAGGTCTTAGACCAGTGGCTCTTCGTATATTTGGCGCCTTACTTGCCGGTCCCTTTGGTGCTGATGTCCTTGTTGCCATGAGAATCTGACTTTCCAGTCATTTTGTATGTACATCTCTATATAAGCAAAAGGCAGTATTGAAACTCAGCCCCCCCGAAGCTAGCCTCATTTTGATTATGTTATAAGTTTATATCTAAATTGTGTATATATAGTCTAGTATTGATATAATAGTATTATAGTATCTACTCTCTATATATATATATGTTATATTGATACGATGTCCATGTTGGATTGTACCAATCATTCCTCATCAAATGTTCCATGGTATTCCATCATTTCTTTTCTTTATCTGAGAGCTGCCTTTCTTGGTCCAAACCAAATCCTAACTTCACCGAAAAAAATCCACACCATGCAGCGCAATGGTAGTGTAGATACATGCCAGTTGTCTGGTTTTTGTGAACATACACATGTGTATATCATGAAACTACATTGGATGATATGTAATACTGTAGCATAGTACATAAAATAACAAACAGCTTCTGAAACAACCGTTTGCTCCCCATAGACCGATAGACGTCCTGCTCATGGAAGTCTGCACTTTTCAATCAGAGTTGCAATGACGGTTTTCATATGTTTTCATCACGCCTCAGCAAAATTAGCTAAAATTGAATAGATTTAGTTACCATATCTCATCAGAATTGCCAGGTTTCAAATTTTCAGGATCATTGAAGTGAAGGTGCAAGAAGAACTACTAAGCCTAGTTTTTTGAGAGTATTAAGGTTAATGCGATTCAAAGCTGTCCAACAAAAAAAGTCCTCCAACCTGCAAGATGTTGACGGTAGGTGAGCACCTCGAGTGCTTCCAACATCTTGGGTGTTATTCGCCTCATGCGGTTGGTCCGAGTGATTAAGGCACCTTGGACCTTGTTGTTTTGAGTAATTTCTGGAGTGGAGGGAGCGGATGAGAGGAGCCAAGTGAACAAGCGTGATATCAGTGATATGTGTGATGTTTTTTTTTGATGTCATTGAAATTGAAGTTCAGTTCGAAGAATGTTCATATCCAAATGACATCAGGACTCGGTGCGTTCATTGGATGAATTCCATTAAGTTCCATACAGTACTTAATTTGACATAGTGGATCGAATCCTGCAAGTTCTCAAAAAGCTCAGATGAGAAACATTGCTGAAATAGTATGTTTGAAAATCCCCAGTCGTTTGAGTCAGTGTCCACCACCTCTTGCCGATGATCCATTGTGCTTCAGGTCATCGCTTTTATGTGTCTCGGTGAGGATGTGACATATCCAAGATGATTGTTTTCTGTGTGGGCTTGTGGTGGCCCTGTGGCTGTACATGGAAGAGACATGAACCACAGAAGAGGTAACTATTGTTAGAGATGTTGCAGTCAGTAGAGATATAGTAAAGTGTGTTGTATTTTGCAGTGTGTTGCTTCATGATTTGTTGATCTAGACCTCACAAGAAGCAGTTTGAGTTTGAGGTGTGCATCCCCCCCCGCCGAGCATCCAGGAAATCATTTCAAGTCGAGTCCAAACATCAGACCGGACACTGAAATGGGATGATTCATTGCAGACAAATCAATGAAATCTATTGTCATTCCATCCCCCTTTAATCCCTAGGTGTTATTGATGTCCCCGGGTAATCACTCTCCAACCCCCCAAACAGGTTTCTACAAAAAAAACAACCAACAACCCATTCGGATCCCAGCCATGAAAACAAAACAACGGGCAGACAGATGTGACGTGACCTTCCTAAAACCGGAGGTTGGATTGGGATCTCTCATGGACCGAAGGTGCAGGTTTTCAATCCTTCATCGGCACCTTGGATTTGGAGGGTCGGGAAAGATGATGAGCGGAGCTACTGAAAACAGGGTTGTTGTTGATATGTTTTGATGGGGTTAATACGTTGTAATATATATATATATATTTACATATATACACAAAAAGTTTGGTGTGTTGATTTATGATTTATGATATATGTTTTTTTTTTCCCCGATATGTTCTTGTAGATGGTGTTACCTCAAAGTTTCATAGAGTTTCAAGATGCCATTGCGGTTTCAAAGTTTCTTTTCCAAACAAATTCAAATCGATACCAGCCGTTGCTTGGGATACGAAACATCGTGACCTTTTTTTTCCATCCAAGGTTAATTGGGGGAAAAACAACTGGGTGACAAAATTAAAGATTTTTGATTCTCAATGTTAAACAGACGGATCAGATTCCAGGTGGTGAAAATCAGTTGTTTGTTATGTCTACATATTTTTACCCCAATTTGCGGGGGGATTCGTCCATAGAATTTGAGGGTTGCATCACGCGGCAGCGCGTTCCAGGTGGCGTCATTGCAGTCAATGCATTGTTGATGGGCTGCGAAACAGATATCGATTGGGGAGGCTGGTTGGTCTTTGAGAATTTCTTGTTATGCTCCTTGGCGCTTGAATAGTAAGGGCGGCGAGAAAACTATGACAAGTATGAGAGTATGGAAGGGTCCGAAAGTCTTACATCAATGATCATCACATCATTATTATAAATTATATAATAACTTGTTTCAATTTGTTAATGTCACTAGTGTCACTGAGATGTTTGCAGCTTCTCAAAGGTTAAGTTTGTTTGCAAGGAATTATTATCAATCACTTCTAACCATGACCTCAACCACCGATTCCTGAAACGGCACTCACCAAATGTGTTGATCAAGCTGGACCTGGATGTTTGAACTGTTACCGTTTCTTACCCTACACCCTGGAAGTCCAAAAATCGACCAAAGGGCTTGCCCATTGGTAGGATCGGGAATCCTTGAACCATCATCCTAAAGACAATTTTTTGTTTGGTCTTGAACTAACTTCCAGGGTGGAAAAAAAATCTATACATATATGTATATATATATATATTCATACGTATATATATATATACACACACATTTTCACATGCATATAGATGAAATTGCGTAAATCAATCATCAGTAGGATCATTCCTTGGTTGCAGTCAGTTCGTTTTGTTTTTTTTGTGAAGCGGTTCACGATGTCAAGCAACCCTATAGCTGTGAAAGTGAACGGTGACTTATAGCAGGTAGATTCAACGCCTGGAAAAAGATACATGTGGAGGGTGTAGTAGTACATGCGCATATGAAGATTATGACGAAGATATTCATGTGTGAGTATATTTGTGCACGGGGTTCTGGGCTTTATGGATCTTTATGGTCAGTACACTGTCTCACACGATGCAGAACACCCAAAATATTGTTATCCTCTCGGTTGTGTATAATTTGGGGGTTGTTGTTATTGTTTCTTATATTTTTGTTGTCGCTGTTGTTGTTGTTGTTGTTGTTGTTGGCATGATTCATCTTGACTTTTTCCCATTTATATACTTGTTTATTCTGTGTGCACGTGCTACGTATAAAATCTTACAAGTACATCTCGCGCCTTCTATAGTTGAAGTCCAAATGATTTGCCATACCTTTTGCCTCCTGATGCAAATGCCACAATTTTCTTTAGATTGTTCACTTACCCTCCTTGAAACTAACAGCTTGCACCTGAAAATGGATGGTTGGAATACTAGTTTCCTTTTGGTATGGCCTATTTTCAGGGGCTGTGTTAGTTTTGGGGAGGGTAATCATGATTGTTATTTTCGGATACGGCCACAGTGTCGGTGTCACTTGACAGCTTTGTTGGTCCCATTTTTCTCAAAGCCAGCAGTTGGATTGATTAGCTAAGTTCTAAGAAAACTACCATGTTTGTAAAGCAATTAAAAACGGTCCCTTATATCATTTTGTAATTTTATGCATGAACCTTTTTGCAACAACAAATTCAAACGTCAAGATATCACTGTAGGCCCCGGCCTTATCTCACAGGGTCGCCCTTATCTCCAAATGGTTCTTCCATGTTCTTCCTGCAGCTGCAGGTATTTATGTCTTTGAACTTGTGGTGCGGTTAAAACGCCTGGGTCGAGATTTTTTCTCCTGCGAAAGCCCGGACATCGTTCCTTGGATGATTTTTTCGGGTGTGTGTTTGAACTGCCATGTTTTTGAAGACAAGGGTTTTGACCACATAAAATGTTAAATTAGCATGTTATTCTTAACAATCCTTGCTAAGTGGTGGTTTAAATCATTTTTTGAAATTTCACCCTGAAATCTTGGGAAAATGATCCAGTTTGACTACAGTAATATTTTTCATTCATGGGTTGAAACCACCAACTAGATGAATCATGACAATTCACCAATCACAGTGACATTTGGGAATTGTTTGAACAACTATAGTTTCAACCATCCTGGACCGCCAGGAAGTTTGTCACAATCTTTGCCTGGTCTTTTTGAGGTTTGGAATCTACTGGATTTGGCCATTGTCCTGAGTTCCGCGGTGACTCGCTTTGACGAACTTTCGTGCCAAGTGTGGCACGTTGCTGCCAATGGGAGCCAATGGGGACAACCATTTGGACAAGAGGAAACATGTCCATGAAATGCAATTCGTCATTGAAGCAACTAAGCAACGAATGCCTGATTCGATTGAACGATGCTTGATCCATGAAATCTGTATGTATTTTCTTATGTGCAGGCTGGTTAGTTATGTTGACAACAATCATGAGCTCCCAGCAAAATCCATGACACATCGACGTCATGACCTTCAGGGCGATTCTTGGTTGGTGCCTCTGATCAATGTGGCCAGGACTGATGCACTGATCACAACAGGATGGAAGCATGCGTGTTTCAATTGTGTTGGGGTTGTTATGTTTTTTTTGTTTAATGCTTCTTGAATTTTATCAATGTCCTGGTTCTATGGTATACAAGACATCTTACATTTCACATATTTTATATTTGTGGCAAATCTATATATTCATATATTGCGTCATGGTGTTTGCATTACTGGATTTCATTGTGGGCTTTGTTCTTTCTCTAGAAAAACCAAATCCAACATGCTACATGGTTACCTGAAAAAAACACATATTCCTTTATTCCTGGGAATGTTTTCAATGTTGGCTTCTCTTAGCCGGATGATATGTGGGAAGGATACCTAGATAGTTTCGGTAGACTTCAACGGTTCTTTGCTGGCGAACAAACCGATACAGACACCAGGAATGTAATGCCGGGACACTAAATTGCAGGCCAGAGGTAGAACAAATCATTAGGTATCAACTGTGCAACAACTGAAACTCCAGCAGTATTTGCTGATCCATTAAGCACAAACACACTGCACTCCAGGCGTTTTTTTCAATTTTCCCTGCGTGCTTTCCAGCAAAATGACATTTTCTGCGTTTGATTTGATTGCCAGGAAATCCTTCCAGGGTTCTCCGAGTACCTGGGATGCATTGGCCCATGGACCGGGAAATGATGCTTCATTTTGTACAAGAAATTCTATTCCGCTCATCGACTGGGGAAAAAGAACATGAGAAAATACAAGTTCAGGATATATGTACAATGAAGTCAAGTAATGTTTGTGGATCAACATGATGAAGCAAGTCTTACCCAAAGCAGACTACTTGGAGGATCATCCCAGTTAGTAAGTAGTTAGGAACCCCCATGAATAATCCATTTAGGCTGCTTGGAAGCGGAGTAACCCCAGTTAGGGGACTTCCTAACTATGGTTATTTAACCACTTACTAAATTGGATGATCCTCCAAGTATACCTCTGTTCTGTTGATTGTTTCGACCCACAAAAGCTTCACTGTGAACAGGTAGCGCTGATGAAGGACACAAAGCCAAAGCGCATGGTGTCAACGTGGGTCAGCTAATGATGCTGTCACTTAGCTGAAAACCATTGAAAACCAATGCCTATGATTTGGAACGACGCGGGCATTTTTCAATCATCCTGCGCTTTCAGGATTTTTTCAGATTGGGTGATTTCACTTTTTTAATTGACTTTTGAATAGTTGATTGTGATTGCGATTCTGGCGACACTCCCCCTCATGATTTTCTCAGTCCTATAAGCATACAGCCTGAGTCCTGCTCCATCCCACCCCCAAACCCCAATTTTGAACTTCCCCAAACCCACTTGTTGTTGTTGTTGTTGTTGTTGTTGTCGTTGTCGTTGTCGTTGTTGTCGTTGTGGTTGTTGTCGTTGTTGTTGTTGTTGTTGTTGTTGTTGTTGTTGTTGTGTTTTTTCTTTTGGATGGCACATAATAAAAGTAGGTGGCGCTTTTGTTTCAATATGTTTTTTTGTTTTTAATGTTCACCCTTAAACTTCCTGAAGAGAAAGCCATTTTTGACGACGTTCGCCTATGTTTCATTCGTGGCTTGGTGAAAAACCACCCACCACCAGATTCGTTGCCATCAGATCCCAGGATGCGTTTGTTGCGTTTGTTGCGGATCTTGAGACTTGCCAAGTCTTTCGACAGCACAAGAGATTGGGTGGTGTTATTTGCTAATGATTCTTGTCTTATTCTGTGGTGAATGGATTGGTAAGAAGCATAGATTGTATGTACTGTATATATTTATGTGATACAATGTAGCAAACTGCAAGTCAGTACAATGTGCATTGTCAAAAGGAGGAGTTTGATTTTTGGATTTGTGCAATGCAGCCATTGGGTTGTCGTGCAGTGGCATGCATGGACATCATGGACTTGTGATCACTCACCCCATCTCTCAGTCAAGCCCTCCAAAGAAAGGTGGTTCGGAAATGTTTATGATTAGGCGTCATTATTCTAAGACACATTATGTCATCTAATGGTTGATTGGTGGTTTGGGTTGGTGGTTTGGAATCCTAGGATCCCACCAACCAGTGGCTGATCATGTTTATATATGTTTATATGTTTATATGTTTAATGAATCAAAAGCAATTGCTGTGGATATATGTTCTATTTCCTTCCAGCTGAACGCATTTCAAGCTCACAACCAAACCATGCGCGAAACATAAACCTGCATCCCAAGCAACTGATGCCATGTTTGCATCATATCCGCCAGGTTTTTTTTGCTCCACATATTCTTTGAATTCATCAGCATGCCACTGAGTCTCCCCGAAACTAACAGGTTCCTTCACCTAAAAAAAAATGAAGGTTAGGAAATGTTAGGAATATTATTTTATTTTCCTTTCCAATTTGGGTGATTTTTAGGGTTCCATGGTAATTTTCAAGGGGTTGTTCGATCCTGTTCGGAAGGGATCTTCCAACCGGTGAAGGTTTTCAAGCCGCCTTTCCTCCCCTCTTTCAGGTTGGTGAAATCCGTACGGCCGCTGTACATTCTGGTGGTCAGTGTTCAAATCTCAGCTCGTTTTTTGAAAAAGTTGTTTTTTTTTGTTAAGGTCGAAAAAAACAACATGGATGCGTGAGTACACAAAAAATATATAATGATACATGATATACATATATATATATGTATATATGATATATATTATTTGTATATAGATATCACATATATGACATATATAATGATATTTACATATCTCTCTCTGGACAATATATTACCCAAAATCAAAGATCGTTGGTGAGTGAAACAAAGGTGGCAGGATGGGAAGATGACTTTACACTGCTATTGCAGCAGGTCATTCGCAGCATCGTCATGACTTGATTTTGCGCCGGATTCAGTTCTGGGATCATGATATGATTTGTTTGATATATCACTATTCGATTTAACACATAGATACAGGATGATATTGCTCACATGCACCCCTTTTAAAATTTCAGAATATGTGCAACTAACAGTATTTATGGTGACCAATTCCATGTGGATCCCCAAGTGACTCGAAGGTTTTTAGCCGCCACCCACCAAGGTAACAGCGGCAGTTCAGGGCGTGGTGTGGGTGTTGGTGCTCACAGTAGCGACTCGGTGTCGACGAAAGGGCGTTGAGATTTCTGAACCTGGATCCTACTGTTGATGGTTCAGAAATCCGACACAACCACCTGGGATGTAGAATGTAGAACAAGAGCATGGCCCATGGCCCAAATTCCCTTCCTGAACCTGTGAAAGTACAGGGTTGTTCACCCATTTCATGGGGGAGTAGTAATAGTAGCGATGTTAATCATAATTCAGCCATAATTGCCAAGAAACCTGGTAAATAATGGGATAAACTACCAACCTCAACTGGTGCTTGCCGGATTTCTTCCAACAGTATTATCATCAGTAGTCCCAATGATATACTACCCTGAGAATCCAGACCCCTCCCAGTAGTAGGATTCACGGTCCCAATCCGATCCCCAGGATTGTAGGGGAAATCACTTGCAAAAGATATACCTGGATGCTTAGGGCTATATAATGGGATGATAATATGATATAGATAATGGGATGATGTGTATATATATGTATGTTTATAAATATAAATATATATATATATATGGCGGTATCTCAATATGATGGTATCTGAAGATGATGATGATGATGATGATGATGATGATGATGATGACGACGACGATGATGATGATGATGTTGATGATGATCATCATCATGATGATGATGATGTTGATGATGATCATCATCATGATGATGATGATGATGTTGATGATGATCATCATCATGATGATGATGATGATGTTGATGATGATCATCATCATGATGATGATGATGATGATAGTTTATCAAATTCCAAATCCTGATATAATATCATCATATTCATGCCACCCATGAGTGCTAGAATGTCGCATGAAGAGCTTGTGTGATTTTTGCAGTTTGGTCTAGTCTTACTAGTCAACCTTGCAAGTGCGTTTGCAACATGTGAACAAACCCATGCCATCCATGTATGGTATATTTATTTACATGAATGGTTGATTTTGATGGGATATGTAGGTAAATATACCAGTCCCATGGATGCCATGGGAAACATGACCCATAACTTCAAAAACATCCAAGCCTCTCGTAGACTTGCTAGAAAAGACAGCGACTCAGAAATGTCCTCCCTCCTTTGCTTGGTGATGAAGAAAATGCCTGCCAAATTCCATTGCCAATCAGTGTTGTTTATATATTTTTAGTTTTTTTGTCGTTGTAGTTGTGGAAGTAGTTTTATTGAACTTTGAATCAACAATTATTTGTAATTACGTACTTGTTATTATTATGGCAGGTACTTCGTATATGCAGAGCAAAACTTCTGCTCCTTACCTCATGTTTGCATCTTCCAGGTGACATTGTATGCTATGGGGATCCTCACCACTCGGCTGATTGGGCACAAAATGATTTTTGAGGATGCCCAGGCAAGAGCGGAAAATTACCAAAGAAGTATATGATTGGTAAATCAGCAGAGTCTTTGCTTGTATGTGCTTGTGTTCATGTTTGTAATTTTGATATATTGTTTTTCTGCCTTTTGTGGGTCTAGCTGTTGTTGTTGTTGTTGTTGTTGTTGTTGTTGTTGTAGTAGAGTGTCGGTTCTCAGCAATGCGGATGGATGCATCTACAATCAACAACAAACGCTGGCGCCCATGACAGGCAGTTGACGAGTCCCTCATTTCGCCGTTCAAGACAGTGACCCGCATGCAAGCCGTTGGTGCTGCATGATGCACACTTACCCCTCTACAAAACGAACATATTCTACCTTGGGAAAAGGAAACTTATCTTCAGAAATGCCTTGGTAGGGGATATGTTTTCTTCCCAGGGAGGGTAAAACATGATTTTCACATACTTTTGAATCATGCTTGTCTTTGTTTGTCCCGGTTTCAGGTACCAGATAGCATGTTCACACTCTTCCGGGTGATGAGTGGAGCTCAATCAGATGGTGAATCTGAAGCTCTTGACAGTTTCTTGGATGTGCTCAAGGTGTTCGGTTCAAGCCGTTCCCACCTGTTCTGCAAGTGTTGGTGATGTTGTTGCTGGTTCACAATAAGCACCTACTATATATATATATATCCATATTTAGATATATGACTGGTTCTAGTCTTACGGAATAGTCTTCTACTATCTATATGACTGGGAATCAACAACGTAAAATCATGCGCAACTTTTGTCCTCACAGCAAGTGCTATGAGGGGGGGGGGAGTTCGAACCTTGCACTTGAACGGCTTGGACAGACCGACAAAGGAAGAATTCATCATGTTGAAAAGTTGACCCTTCTGTAAAATTGTATTCCTGCAAGAAGCCTTTACTGTATCTGGCCTGGTGCATGCGGCACCGGTGTTCACTACAGTCCCCTAAAAAAATGCAGCCAGAAGACAAAAAACATCCAAAGATTCTCAATGCAAGGTGCAATCAGCTATCAGCTATTTTCCTGCCATTTGTTTTTGTGGGGCAGGTATCATGAGCAACATCCCCACCTTCAAGTTTGCCTTTGTTTTCTTCATGGTCACTAGTTCCTGGACACTGCTCTCCATTTTGACTGCAGTGGCATCTTGGACGCAATTGACATGGTGATGTGGTGTTTGTCCCATAACAGGAACTACTACTGTTTACTCATTGTATGCTATAAGATACTATTTGTTTTGTCTCTCTACAGGGCTATACTGTGTAATAGTGATACAGTATGAGATTTGTGTCTTTGACTTTTGTATATTGACATGTAGATATGTATGCTGTTTCTCAGTTCATTCATCAGTGTCAATCTCAAACCAACTCATTCTGTGGGATGACGACTACAACCCATTCAGTCAAACCTGCTGTTCGAGTGCCAGCAGGTTTTTGAAAAAAAAACATGTTCCTCGAGTTGACATTCATGGCATTGCGCTTTCTATTCCAGGTTTGATCCCTTCCTGTACGTCATTTTGTACATGATAGCTTCCAGGTGCTTCTAATTACCCCCCATAAGACCTAGCACTAATATCTGAAAAATGGTGGTTGGAAGATGATTTTCCCTTTTTTCCATAGGTGGAATATGAATATGTGATCGTTCCCTGGAGGGTATGCCTTGTGCATATTTGGTTCATGACATCCCAGTGTTGGCCGAGAACCAGGTCAGTGAGAATATGATCTCCACCACGTCTGTGCAAGAGAAGGCGGCTGAAGAATCTGTATTGACAATGTATTAATCATTTGAAACTCATTTCTCCTTGATTTTGGATAAAAACATGTTCAAAACCCTCCAGACAAGGAGTTTTTTTTCAAGTGAAAGGCTTGTCATGTTGTCTTGCAGTTACAACATGGCCGACCACGACCTTCATGGGGATGGAATCACGTATGCCATGAACATCACATAATTTTCCATCAAATTTTAGCAATGCCAGGTGACGTTATCCCAAAAGGATCCAAAAGGTACCATCCTGGGAACTAACATATCCCCATCCCAAGGCTCTTTTTAAGATGATGTTCTCTTTCCAAAGGATAGGGATATGTGATTTTTCCCTGGAGGGTATTGGTAGTTAATAATTAGTTGGGAAAAGGTCGCTTTTGATGACAAGGGGAACCCTCGCGTGGTTTCCAAAACTGACCGGTAAACTGTAAATGGATTGGTCAACAGGATGTGTGTGTGTGTATAGGCAGTATGATATATGTATATAACTTGGAAACATTATGTATATAACAATATTCCTTAGATATATATACATACATACGGTAAACATAGTGAGTTTGCAGAAATTTCAATCTGGCAAGTCATTCATTCATATGTTTTTTTTGCTACAGCTATGCTTCATGTGGGGGTTGTGAAACAGGAGAATAGCTTTTGTCCACGCTTGTCCAAGAGCAAACCATGAGACAATACAACTGATACAGTTGATGCAATTGTCAATGCTTACCGAGCCCAAAGTGAGGGAGGTTCCAATCGGGTTCCAGCATACTTCGGCTGCTTGGTTGCAGGAGATCCAGCTAATGTCCGAG
This sequence comes from Breviolum minutum Mf 1.05b.01, assembly GCA_000507305.1. Lineage (NCBI taxonomy): Eukaryota > Dinophyceae > Suessiales > Symbiodiniaceae > Breviolum > Breviolum minutum. The sequence continues at coordinate 34,062 of DF244560.1, read as the reverse complement.
GAAGAAGACCGGAAGCTTGAATATATTCAACAATTTGTGCTTGCGGGTGTTGTGAAGGTGTATGAGATACGCAAGATCCGGTTCGATACAGCAAGTTTGTAAGTTTTTTCATCATTGGCCCGCCCTTCCCATTAAAATTGATGGTCTTACACGGTATTTTGCGCAACATATTTCTCTTTTGCCCTTTCTGAGTGAGTTTCATCACCAGTGGATCCCAAGGAAACGACATGTGGAAGATCTTAAAGAACTCTTCCAAGAGATCAACACCACCGGAGCCACTCGGAGCATCACGACCAAGGGTTCCATCAAACTGGGAACCGTGAGTGCCCAGTGCAATTGAAAGGAGGGTGTGGTCCCACATTGTTAGGAAAACATTTGACATCTTATTTGTTTAAGTGTCACTTAGACAAGGCATAGGAATGATCAGACAGCATTTTGGGTAGAATGTGAATTGTTCACTGTCGATGTATGGCCCCGTTTGATGTTTGCAGCCATTCTTTGCTTTTATGAAACACACAATAGACATACAGGGATTCTATAGGCGCCAGTTCTTTGTCCATGTTTCGCTGCCCTGGAACGTGTTCGGGTTCCACGAGGATGGAATTGTTCGAGAAAAAGATTTGGTGCGCTTTTTGAAGGATACCCAGAATGCTCAGCAGCGACTTGTCATGATTTCAAATTGACAAAGGAGCCTCTTGGAAAATGCTGATTGGGACCATTTTGATCTAGCTGTCAGGTATTTTTTTTCTACTCTATAGACTATAGAATAGAATTACATACCTAGAAGCCTGATGTTATATTTTAGATTTCAAGTGCTTCCATTACACTACGTATTGCAATATTAGCCTATATGAAATTTCTTGAAAGAGTTGGTCCCTTATCAGACAACTCTGCAGCCAAGTGCATGTTGCAAATCACTATTCTTGCAAACTTGCAGTCTATTGATGATCAATTGAACATATAAATACATGTATGTATATGTATCTTGTAAATTACACTAGCACACAAATTCAACATAACAAGTTTGGAAGAAGCAGCCAGCATAAATATTCTTAGCCAGAATAGTCCCTCTTCATTTGGCCGAATACTGTTCCCTTTCACATGACTATCACACACCACAAATCAAAATTTCAAATTCTTCAGGATTCGAGTTGTTTTTTTCTGTCCAAGGGTTGGTCAAGATGAGTTTGTTTCCTTTTCTTTCCAGATATGTTTTTAAGGAAAATGACATCCACTTCAATAGTAATATTGGATATACATACATTTGATTTTATTTTTGTTCTTTCCACAATCATAGTTCAGTGGAAGATGGGTGTATCTCTAAATATTAGTTTCCTTTCATTTATTATAGTGTAATTTTTGATTGAACCATGATTGCCAAGGACAGCAAAGATGTGCCGAGTTCCAGTGAGGCATGTTCAGGAGGCAGACCGGGCAGATGCCAGATGGAAGAGGGTGCAAGTTGGCCACGTTGAACAGAAAGGGAAGGTATGATAGTTTGATTTTGATCTTGTTTTCCTTGGATGGTTTGGATTGTATGTAGTAACCCAGTATGTTTATTATACCGCACATATTCCGTATGTTTGCAACATTGTGCGGGATCAGTTTTGCAGAGAAAACTTGTGGGCCAAGTTTTCATTTTGTGTGGCAAGATATATCTCCAAGATGGCCACTTTCAGAAACTATTACCCTCCAGGGAACTAACATATCCCCCCAAAATCGGATTCTGAAGATGATTTTCCTTTTCCCAAGGTGGGATATGTGACTTCCCTGGAGGGTACTTCAGTAGATTGGCAAGATGATTCAATTGCATTTGATCTTAAGTTGTGATTCACCTGACCTTCTTGGGTCCTGGCTGTCAGTTTCCTCATGAAAACTTCAATTGCTGTTGTGGATGTTTGTGCATTTCTAGTATGGTTACCAGATTTGTTGCGTGTTGCTGTTGCATCAAATGTATATTATTTATTATGTTTATCAAGACCTGAGGTTCAGCTGCTGATTTTTTTCAGTATTTGTCCATGTACATCCATTCTTAGATATACCCTCCTGGCAACATAACATATCCTTCCCAAAACACATTCGAATATAGTTTTCCTTTTCCAAAAAGTGGGATATGTGATCGTTCCCTGCGGGGTATCTCTATCATATTATGTAATGATGTTCCAGCAAGTGGTTTCAAACAGGTCATGAAGACCTTAGCCATCAATTCAGATGTGATCCACATGGTTTCTCGGCTATTCTACATTATGGTTTTGGTCCTTTGTTTGAGTGGCTAGATGTTTTGTTATTTTTGTTTGTGTATGTTTATTGTTTATCTTTGTTTATGTAGTTGTTTTCTTTAAGATGGACGTATATGTTCATTTAATGAATATACATACATTAAATATGGAATACATTTGTTTTCATGTATGTAGAAATACCATACCAGATTGTGCCTCCAAGTGGCAAGTACATGACAACTTTTGGAGGTTAGCATTTGAGAACAAAACAAGCTGGATGTACAAATCACAACTGTGGAATCTAGTAAAGCACTTAGTTCTGGACGGTTTTGTTTAGGTGAATGTTGTTTCTCTTGGAATAGTGTTATCCCAAATTTTGACAACCTCGGTTTTGCTACTTTGCCTCTACCACTCTTTGGAGTATGAGACTGCTTGAATACTTTACTAGCAACCCGTCAAAGGAAAATAAAAGCCAGCAATGTCAGGAACTGTTTGGGCAGGCTAAGGCGAAAGCACTTAGGTCACTTGGAATCCTTCAAGAGGCAATATATGCCATGCATTGTGTGCACTAAAACAACGACTTGCAGGGATCATTTGACCATCCGATCATTCCCTTTCTACTTAGGAAGAGTTCGTGGAATGCTTGTTAGATGCCGGACACTCAGGAGAGTTGAGATTGGAATCAATAAAATTCAGCGCCGCAAAATTGGGATGGCAATTAAATGCAGTGTGACTTTTTAACAAAGAACACCTTGCTGCATTTTTGCAGTGACTCATTTCAGACAGGTTCAAACCCACTGATGATTGTTGGGTCAATTCATTTTTCAATGTCTTTTATTTCATGAAGGCCTCTAGGCCCTTAGGTTATGGTGATGAAAAAAAACTCCAGGTATCTTGTTGCATATGGTCATACAGCATGTTCCAACGTTTTGAAATTTCACTGATGACTTCTGGAAGATTCCCGTTCTGAGCATCATTTTTCGAGGTTGAAGACACAGCCTACCTTGTTCCAAACCTCCCACAGCTACCCCCAACACACCATGATGTTTTTGGTGAAACCCGCAGAGGTGGGTAATCCCGTGACCGAGAAATCCACGATGAGGTGCCGGATTTTTTTAAACGGAAGCACATGATCCAAGTATACCTTGATAATCCTTGTTGTATATATATATATTCGTATACCAACACCTTCCAAAGGGTGCCAATGAAACCCTAAGGGATGGTAAATTGACACCCTTTAGGAACCATTTGGCACCCTTTGGAAGGTCCAGGTATACGTATATATATATATATATATCTACATACAAACAGGATAGCCCATGTTCTCAGAATCACTGTGTTTCTGTATGTCCATTTTTTCGAAAAAATTATCACCCTTTTGCAGGCTGGAAGCCTTGCACCTCGAAACGCGTAGCCAGGGCGTCAGGCGGGTGTCCGTTTTGTGTTGATGTAGGGTTCAGATCTACTGTTGATAGGTAGTTTATCCCATTATGTACAGGGTTTTATACATCCCAGGTGGTGCAGGATTTTGTCCATCAAGAGTATCATCTATAATGAATTTACTCAACCTTGCAAAACAGAAAGTAGACGATTCCATTCCATTTGCTTTCCGCAAACAATATGCAAACAAAAAGGGTAAAGAAAGAGGGAAAACATTGACAATGGCGACATGGACCATGTGTGATTTGGGTGTACGAAAAATCATGCGGACATCTTCTGAGTTCAAGTCACAGCACTGGTCGCAGTGACGTTGAGTAAGAAACGGAAGTTGATCAAACCAATGGACGTCACAAATCATGTACAAGGCTCAAAAGGGCGACACAGGTCGTTGGCTGTACGGACCGGCCGCCGTGACGTCCAATGTAGCAACAAACAGTTGATTGCCGTTTGATGCGCACTGGTGATACCGAGCAAGATACCCGATTGAGGGGAATGGATGCCCAAATCAACACAATTAATACCCCGAAAAACACCAACACCACAAGAGTAAACACGCTCCAAAGCTAAAATGACCGATTTGATGTATCTCACTCGGGCTGCAACAGTGAGTTGAGCTGTTTGTTGCAGCAGGTGGTGTATACGACCAAACTGTACTGCCGTCTACAACACATAATTGTGGATGCACAAACTTTTCAACATACAAAAGGGCTGCAATTTCCAGCCACGAAAGTTTGACCAGCCCCTCAGCTTGGTCACTCAAAGAAAATAAAAAAGCCACCAACGGTTTGACTACATCCAGTGGAAAGCTCTGAGACTCTGGGACAGTTCGCCATTTGTCCATCCACCCCAACGGCAGACCATCTAACCAGTCTTCACCTGAGTGCAGAGGGCGCACCACCTGCGGCAAATCCGGCTCCACATCATCCATTTGAGAGAGTCCAGAAACTAGGGTACCTCGAAGGTGTCCAATGGCTAGGTGAAGATCCCTGAGTTTATCCACCTCCTGCTCTGACGCCAGGTGATGTTGTCTAAACCTGTGGCAAATGCTTGTACACTCTTCCGATCTCTGGGCGTGAGCTAACGTTGCGTTATGATCAGCAGCGTCGTTCCAGAAAGCCAGCCAGTCATCTAAAGGATCATCTCGCAAAATTTCAGCAAGGTGACTATTGATGTGCTGTACACGAAAACAGTTGGCCGAAATTCCTTCCAAAAAGCCCGAGGCAAGAAGCCACAAATCCTCATTTGTGTCGAAAGAAGTGTAGTCCGCACCTTCTAAAAGTGACTGAATTCCAAGACTGACATAGGTACTATCAGTCCACAAAGTGCTCATAGAAGCACTTTCCATTGTCCAGGCTAAAACTGCGCACGCAGCTGTCAACTCCGCTCTATTGATATCTTGCTGCAATCCTGTCAAGGGTCCCGATGTAAGTACCTGCCCATGAGAGGCTGAAATCGCCGCCCAAGAGGCAAGTGCTAAAGCCGGATCTCCTGGATCCCAACAGCTACCATCCGTGAAGAAATCGATCCAACCAGTAACGGAGCTATCCAAGTCCTGGAAACACGGCATATTGTCTGGGAGAGCCAACGAAGCACGCTTGCGAGCTGCAAACCAGGGATTGCGAGATGGCAACAAGTGTTCCGACAAAGATCGAGGAAGGGTGGACCACCGTGAGATAATTCCACCATGTTGAGCACGAGCAGCAATCAAAGCAGGGCAAGAGAGGCACCGGTGCGCAACCGTATCAACCTGATGACATAAAGGACAAAGCGAGCCCTTTTTGAAATCAAACTTCCCTTGTGTTGACCCAACATAGAAGGCTCCCTCCCGAATAGCGTTAATGGAGGCCACATCGACAAGGGAAAGTCGCTTTTCATGCCTGCTGGGAGGCCAAGTCAAACCATTAAGATCTGAAAAGTCTTGACGATGAGATACGCCACGAGCAAGCCTTTGACACCAGGCATCACGTAACAAGTCATGTAAAGTCCCCGAGGCAACACTCAACAAGTCCCAACAGCACTGATCATGATCCAAAAACCAAGGAGGCTCAAGGATGGACCATTCCAACTGTTCAAAGATTTCATACAACTTGGAAAAGGGACCTGAGAGCAACTTGCCATCAAAGTGATGCACAAAATCTTGCCACAAACGTAAAATGTCATCAGTTTTGCGAGCAAATCTCCGAAAGTCAGCCAAAACACGGACGACCTGAAAGAACCCAGGGTCAGTTTGCATGTCATCACAAAGTAATGATAGACGAATCGCTGGATTGGCACCAGCAAGCCCAAAACCCAAGGCTCGAACAGCTTGGGTGCGAAGGTGATCAATGTGCCGAAAAGGAAGCAACGTGATGCCAATAGCATGAAAAGCTTTCGACCAAAAACCTTGTCGTAGCAACTGAAACTTGATTTGCAAAGGAGCCGCAGAACGACGCAGCCGTGACCACAATGGTCGAAGGGAATCCAAACGAGCTTGTTGGGCACCAAGACCGGTGCGTCGGCAATAAGTCATGGCACCTCCAAGGTCTGCTTGCTGAAGGCAAACTGACTTGCCCAAAGAACGTAAAGCTCCTCGATCAGCTGGAGAAGTGCTCCAGAAGTAGGTTTTGGCAGAGTCCAAGTCCAGAGACCAAAGTTCCACGAAGGACTCAAGGGTAGCAAATCCAGTTAGAAGTTCTCCCAAGGAACGGGCAAGTACTTCATAGTTGTCTACATAAGACAACGGAATGGTGTCCGGTGCAAAAGCTTTCTGGTAAATGTCCCAACACCAATCAATGAGCGTCATCCCTACCACGCTGAGACCGCATCCTTCTGGCAGACCCCAGTTGGATGGGATAGAGGCCCCAAAATGCTGATGCAGCACAAAGTGACGTTCAAAGGATGACAAGAATCGCTCCCAAGCTGACAGCAAAGTATCGGGTAAACCCAACAACCGAGCGACCATGAAAAGGCACGATCGAGGGACAGATTCGAAGGCTTTTCTCACATCAGAAACGACTCCTGTGAGCTTCGTCTGTGATTGAAAGGCCAGCTCCACCAGGGCCTGGACATGATGCCAAATCTCACCACACTCACGACCAGGCATGAATCCTATTACCACTCCAGCACCGACAACACCCCGAAGTTGAGCAAGAATGGACCTTGAACGATGAGCAGACCAGCTGCGATATAGCATGGACATTATCACAATTGGCCGGTAGTCTCCTACCGCTGCCGCACTTGAATGTTTTGGCAAGGGGTGGCAAAAAGCCGTGAGTAGTTGGGAAGGCCAAGGACTGCCATCCTCCACGGCATTAAGGAGCCCAACGATTCCATCTCGATAGCACATCGGCATGTGATGTAAATCCAAGTGATCAAATCCATCTGGGCCTCTCGCCGCATTGGAAGCATAACGACGGTTGACTTGGTCCCACATTGGACCGGTGATGGCCGGAAGCTGAAATTGAAGGGTAGGCATGTAAGCACGAACAAAGCCGATAAGTCGATCCCACCTATCGACTGATATGTTTTCATACTTTTGCCAACGAGCCGACCAAAACGATTTGAGACTCTCTTGCATATCTGCTATGCAAGTCAGCTGAGAATGCATAATGAGCTCTTGACCCGGCATAAGAGGCAAGGAGGAACGAACTTCAAACAGCTGATGATCCAAAGCACGCACCTGAACCGGAACATCATCCAAAGTCCACGTCACCTGCTTGGAAGGACACAGGGGTTGATCGATATGAACCAAGTTTGCTACCGGATCAACATCAACTACCTGGGCGGAGGTGGAATGAACAAAGCGTTCAGGACAAGTAGGAGCTTCTTCCTTGAGAGATTGGAAGGCCTTACGGATGTCAGTACGCATGACTGCAGAAAGGGTTTTCCGTCTTTGTTGCAAATTCCACGATTCAAAGGTTCTGAAGTTGCAGCGAAAGTCATTAAAGATCAATTCCAGCAAGTCCACCGATGGTAAGTCAACAGGAAGTGTGTGAGGCGAACCCACAAGCTTGTGAGGACGAACACACCACCAGGCAGCAAAGGAACCTGCAAAGCCCCGAGCAGACTTGATAGATTGCCACACCTCAAGTCTATAACAAACGGCTGATGGAGAGGAACTGGCTCTGCGTAGGTTATGGAGCAGTGATTGAAGTCGACGCAATTGACGAAACCAACGCTGCACCGAGTGAGAGACCAGGTCACTTCGAGGTTGTTCTTCCCCCGGACGGCTTGATCGTAACAAGCGAGGATTCTGAGGACGAGATACCGGTTGAAATGCTTGGCAACGTCCATGGCAGGCAGAAGGCAATCCTGATTGAACATCAGGTGTAAAGAAAGGACCTAAGTTGGCTTCATAGTGCTGAGCAAGCTGTCTAAGATAGACCGTAGGATGAACAGTGCACTGAGAGAAGTCCGGAAAAACCAATCCTGACGACTTCCAAGCTTCCAAGTCCACTGAACCCCATGGGATCTTGGATGGCATTGGCCACCAAGAATAGGTAGCCGCACACTGTGGTATGTCAAAGTAACCAGCGACAACACTATGATCCGAAAATAAGTCCATCACTTCGCAGCGAACAAAATGAGCCGCCAATTCTGGTGATATGTAGATTCGATCTGGTTGTGTTTTCCCTTTGCATGTGGGAAAAGGACCTACACCTGTTAGTGTGTGGTGTAGCGTCTGCACTTCCTGCCAACCACTTTGAATCCATTCCTCTAGTTCAGGGAGCTTTGAAGAATCGCCATTGAAGTCCCCACAGATGAAGCGAAATCCACTGGAACCCCTGACGACCTCACAAGTGAGATGCTGCAGTAATTCACGGGTGGCCTGCGTTGCACGAGGCCAAGTGGGACCCGGGCTCCAACCGTAAACGACCGTCCCCTGGATGGATAAATCACCAACTCGAAAACTGGCAACCTGAACCCTACCCAGGCGAAATTCATCTTGAGGCCAATGCAACTGGACACGATGAGATGGCATGTCACTAATCTGCATGACCCCACTCCAAATTCCAGTGACTTGACTGCGAGCTCGAAGGGGAACCGGAGCACCAGGCAAGACATGGAGAGAACGCTGTGATTGACGAGACATGTGCCGCAAACGCCCACAAGCAGCAGCCATCCCTGAAGATGCCAAATGAGTCTCACAAACACAAGTGATACCATGGGGAAGGTCAAAGAGTAATTGTTCTTTGCCCCTAACTCCGGTCGGATTGACGCAGGTGATCGCAAAAGGTCCAGGATTCAAAGCCTCACCCCAAGGCACAAACATCGAAGTCCACAGGCTAGCGACCGTAAGCTGAACCAAAGAGAGAGCAGCATCATACAAAGGAAGGATATCGAACAAATCCATGATAGAGAAAGTGAAACCCCATGAAGAACCCCAACAACTGGGCTCTTCGGCATAAAGTTCTTTGCCCTCAGCAGGAGTATTGACAAGATTCGACCCCAAGCTTGTCAAACAGGAGGCATTCCAACAGGAAGACAATTCGTCCACTGAACATGGTATTCCACTGGCGGAATCAAAGCTGAAAGAAAAAGTGAGCCAAAAGAGCAAAAATCCAAAAAGACCCGGCCCCTGTTTGCGAACAGGCCCGGCACGACCTAGTCAAGATGAAGTTTTGGCCCTCTTCTCAACCAGAGCTTCCATCCTGGTAAAACCAGCTGAGATGTCTTGCTGGATAGTGCTAACACTAGACTGCAAAGTGCTGACCTGAGAGGCAAGGTCACGATTAATCTGCTCAACTCGATGTCCTTGTAAGTCCACTTGCTGTGTAATGGAGTCCACTTTTGCCGCAAGTTGTTGGTCAGTCTGATGCATCTGGTTGAACCAGCCCTCAAATTTCTGGTTGTTGGCCCTCAACTCCGTGATGCCAGTCTCCAGGCGAGACAAACGAGTGTCCGTTTCTTGCTGAAATCCATCCATCGAATCGTCCACGTCACCCGGTTGAGATGAAGTGGCCAGGTGTTGACGAACCGAGTTCAAAACATGTTCTTGCAATCGAGCCTCCATAGCAGAAAGGTCTGGTACTGCCTCGGAAGCTCCAGCTACCTCTTGTCGAACTGATTGCAAGGTAGTATTGAGACGATCTTCAATCTGTTGAAATTTGTCTGTGTGCCGAGCTGGCGTAGAAACCGGTCGATAGCTGGCCCACGGGTCAGCAGTAGGTTGAGTCCAAGGATCCGATCCGGACGAAGCGGCTTGGTTGGACTTCAAAAATTTTTTAGTGTTGACCGAGGCCAACAAGGCTGGAGGTTCCACTGGCTTGATCATGGATTTTTGCAGTGTGATGGTCACGTCTCCCATACCTGGCAACTGAAGAATGGATGATGGAGGGCCGGAGCTGGGCTCCAACTTCCCACGCAGTACCTGCATCACCACCACCAACTGACTGTCGCACACGTGCAGCCCAACCCCACTTGGTGAGGCACTTTTGTAAAGATGCCCGTTGTGTCCCGAATGGCAGTGGGTACAAACGATAGATTTGTTGCATTTTGGCTCCAACAAATTGCTCGGAAGGTTTCAAAGCAGCAAAGCCCTCTTCAAGATGTTCCACACGAAATCGGATGCCATACTTGTTCCTAAGTCTGAAGATGGCAATCGCATGTTGGGTGGTCTTGAGCTTGTGTGAGAGCTCCTGCAAGGCTAAATCACCTAGCCATACCATTCCATAGTTGTCATCAACTTCTTTTCCTGAAGGCGATCTGGGCTCTACGTAAACCCCCAAAGCACCTGACAAACCCTGCAACGTGAGTTGGGCACTAGCCGGCACTCGAACTAGCACACTCCAGTATGCTGCTTCCGTTGGCTTGGTGTATTTGGAATCAGCACGATGCCAACTACGCGACCACAGGTCAAGCAAAAGATTGTCCAAAGGTTCATCGACTGCTGCATGGTATTTGAGGCATGAGTCACCACAGCCTTGTTCACGGCATAACTGCAATGCCGGCACCCGTTGCAACAAACTACGAACTGGTTGTGTTTGGAAATCATCCCAATCACCTTCCCATTGATCTTGATACACATAGAGCCTGAGTGTTTGAGTAGGGAGGCTATCCAGCTTGCATCCACTAGAAGGGCTACCACGAGAGATGGGGACAGGGCCCAAGTTCAGCAAGCTACCTTGCAACAACACTGGTTCATTGGTTCCTTTGAACTGGGCAGGAAACCGCAATTGCTCCACAAGCATGGCTCCAATTTGATCATTGGGAATGGCCGTGGTGGTCAATATGCCTAACGGCTTGTCACTGATTTGTTTACCTGCTTTTAGAAAAGGCAAAGCATCAGGGACCGTGCAAAAAGCTACTCCCATGGAATTGGGCCCAACTTCACCAAACGAAAGCTGTGGTAGTGCAGTGTCCTGTGCAAAGAACGTACCTGAAACCAAGGTTAACTGCTCAGGGTCAATCCACAAAGGGGTCTGTTCAGCTTTCTTATGTCCATGTTTCGGCTTCTTGTGCTGGATCTGAAATTTGCTGGCCGCTCTGGCTTGGATCTTGGATTGGAGCTCATCCCCCCTGAGCCACTGGAACGAAATGTGAGGCCTCGATGCCACAGCCTTCAAGTATTGCCAAGGATTTTGATTATCCAACGCTGACTCCAACTCTTTGGCCCCTATTTTCTTCAAGCCAAGATGAGCACGTTCCTCAACTCGATCAGCCGGGACACCCTTTTCTTTCAGAAGGGTCTCAAGACGATGCAGCAACAACTGTTCCTGTTGACTCGGCT
>DF244560.1:0-22208 GCA_000507305.1 Breviolum minutum Mf 1.05b.01 | reverse complement strand
CATGGACACGCTGTGCATGCATTAGCATAGCTGTGAAGAAAGGTGGGCGCTGGTCCAGTGACGTCTAGCATCCTGTGTCGATCTGGGTAGTCAGTGAAGTAAGCCCGTTGCTCTGCAGGTGAGAGGGACAACACTTCAAGTTCTTCTGGCGACCAAATCGGCCATTCCGGGATGAGGTTTGCGACGCAGGCATACAAAGGATTGCGCTTCCATGAGACAAGTGGCACTTCAACGCAATCTTTGGGGTAACAAATCAACCACCAACGCTTACGTCGGCAAGGCCATTGGTCACACAAATCAAAGGTCAACTCTTGCGAAGTCCAATTCATGACAGCCAAGAACCCTTGAAGAAGATCTTTGACATTGAAGTCCATGCCTGCACCTGGAGTGCATTCCAAAACCAACGAGTGAGGCTGAAGCAAGTATGTCCCCCTGAGTGTACCCAGAAGACTAGCGGCACGGGTGTCAGCAAGACCTTGACAATCCCCAAGGTAAGAGAAGGGTTGGCAATTGAAGCCAGCAGCTACGGTGGTCACCCGAGAAGAGCAAGTTCGGAACACTTGTTGGTAGCAAGTATCAAGCGTGATGTCAGTTTGAATGACAGCACCCATACGAAGTTTCAGGAGATGTTCCACTGCCAAATCATTGATATCGACTTGGCAGAGTACTTTAAATCCCGCCAATGTGGCACCCATCCCAATGCCCCCCACACCAGCACAAAGTTCGACTAGCGTGGGTCTAACTGGGGTGTCCAAATCCAATTCAAACACACTTGAGTTGTCACCAATGTGCAAAACCATCGCATCAACAGGATCCACTTGCAGACCAAAACAGGCATATGTGCTACCAACGGTCAACTGATGCATCACTCTGACCGAATGCGTGGTTCCAACCATGTGGCACAAAGTGCCGGACTTCTGTTGTTCCTTAGCCGTCAGGGGACCTGAGAAGACACCCCCAACTGCCGGGGGAGGGCAAAGAAAGTTCTGAACCATTGCGATCACGCCCCAACAATCAGCCGACCCAGGTTAACCAGCTGGGAGGTGTTGGGCCAAAACCTGAAACAATTAACAAATTGACAATTACAGTACCCTACAATGGCAAGCCTTCGTTTGATATTGGGACCTGGGGTGGAAGGCTTGGTTTCAGCAGAAGTCCCTTGACCCCCGGTAAGCTGAGAGCCCAGCAACAGGTCTGATTTAAGGAATAAAGCACTGCGAAAAAAAAATACGTTGCTCCAGTACTTTAGTTCAATTTATGAATATACTTCTTGCATCTTCTTGCATTGAGATTATTTCTATCTTCGAACATGAATCACTATAAATTCTTTTTGAACTATTTGATGGTCGTGATCGATAAACTTCTTGGACTGGCCATGGCGAACTCCAAAAATTCGATGCGTTTCCTGGTCGTTTACTCGCCAAGCTGGCAGGTTGCCAAGACCCACGCAGCACATCAGAGGGAGACCTCTGAGTGACCTGGCGTCATGGTGTTTCCAAGACCTCGCTTGGTGTAAAAATCAAAGGTTGGACTTCACAACAATCGGCTTGATATCAACTTGCATTCTTTCCATGACCAAGTTGTTATGGCATAGGCTTACCAAAATGTACCTTAAAAGGATTCAGCAGATGAAGTCAGATAATCTATTGTTCTTGGTGACAGGGTGTTTGCAGAAAACCCAATGAAACGCGTAACACTGGCCTTGAAGGATTCTTGGTTACAGCAAGGTTGCTCTGCAAAAGTATGCAAAACTGATGATTGCAAATGCATTCCAGCTTTGAGACTCTCCTCAAACTGAAAACTCCAGTACTTCACGCTGCAATTTATGTGGGACTGGCAATCAGGCAATCAGGATATTTTTTGTGTGAGCTAGGTACCGATCACCATACTCTGCCAAGTGACCAAGTGTATCCATTCGCCGCGACATATCATCATTGATCTATGTATGGAGATCTATTGACCTCATTAGCCGCAGAATGTATGATATTGATATATATATATATATACACTAAACCACCAACTTCCATTGTTCAAGTACTGATCCCTCGGCAACATGTGCTGAACATGCCGGGGAGCCATGTCTCCAGGCTTTCGCGGCGCCTGGATGCGATGGAGAAATCAAATGAAGAGATAGTCCAACACCTAGAAATGTCAAGGACTGGAGAATCAACGAGAGCCCAATTGAATCAATGACTTTAAGATATCTCTATTGAATATGAAATAGTGTTTTATTACATTGAACATATTTGCAGTGTTCATATTGTAATCACACTGCAACAGCTTTTACTATACCTGATGGATGTTTTGAAGACCGGCATAATGGACACTAGGATTGAGACATACAGCCGAGCTAGCATCCCAACATTCCAAACGTAATTAATTTATGAAAGACTTATGGAATGTTTACGACCACATTTTGTGAATATTTACCCTTGGGTCCTGGCAGGTTTAAAATATGTTTGCGAAATTTATCTCTTTGTGGCAGCAAAAGCAGCTTGAAACCTAGAAAAATCTAAGGTTTCTGGTGCCCCCTCCCACACTTTGAATGAAATGTTCAAGGATTTTAAAGGATTTTGTAGGTTTCTAGGTGGTTTCCTTAAAATTCAACAAGATTTCATGATAAGCATTTCATATATTTTAGAATGGGTCATATAATTATCCATAAATTGTATCCATACATATTTCAAATATATTTCAAAATTAATCAAATCAATGTTTTACAGAACTTGGCTGGACACACATGTCACAAGACTAGGAACTATAATCACTCATTTGTCACAATTACTGCAGCACACAAGTCAGCATGTGTGTGAAAAGCTGTAAGGCAGAATTCATTTCCGGGTGTATGAAGTTTATGTGAGTTATGTGTGAGCCGTCTACTGCAGTTCTTAGAACCTATGAAGATTACTGCATTATTTGTGTTTGTGGCTGTCATTTGCCAAGTGCAACGTAGACGATATGTAATGTAATATATAGATCCAGAACGAGTGCGTGACGAGGCGCGCATTCACAGTGCCAAATCAGTACAATGTGGATCATATGATCAAATGATGCCACAGAGCTATATTCGAGCCACAATTCATATCGATTCATACCGAAGCTCACTGCATTCATGTACCACCTCCATTCTATATCTACCGTCCCACCTCCAACCACTAGGCCAACAAGGGCCGAGAACAAGTCCGAGATGCATCCCGCAGTTTCAGTGATCGAATCTCTGAAGTGGAGGTTCGAGCTTGGTTGGGAAAATGACTCAAAGTATCTGCTAGATTGTGGTTTTTCAAGCTGTGTTGTGTGTTTGGGCCTTGCGTAAGTGTCCAACACTTTGACAGAGCGTTTCATTCATGCAGGCAATTCCAAATATAGATAAATCATCAGACGTAGTTTTTGATATTTAACTTCGCGGCTGACAATTTTGTGCAGTCCCTTTATGTCTTTTTGAAAGGTATAGAGCTGCACTGCAATGAGTCACAGTAAGTGTTTTTTTTGATTTGTTCTTTACGTTGTTGACTACATCCGGCAGTCAAACTTGTCCACTTCGGAGTTTTTAAAGGACCTGAGTTTCTGGAAATCTCGTCAACCACCTCCATGATCCATGAACATGGCTTTCATTGGTTTTAGAGTTGTTTGTCTTTTTTACTGATGCACATCCGGATGCATCCATTTGGGGATGCCCAGATCCACAGTACACATGGTCCGGTTCTACGGAGGTATAAGTTCCGGCTGACCCTACAGCCCGACTGTCACCACAGGAGCGACTCCTTCGAACTGCTGAGCAGCATGATGTGTCGTTGCTCAGCGTTGGGTCCTGAGACATACATTTGCGACACTGGCCACCTGTGTCCATTTCATGTCTATTACACTAAAACAGTATTGCAACAGGGGAAAGAAGTACACTAAAAGGATCTGTAAAGTGATAGTATGTCTTTTTGCATTGGGTGTTTGCAAGATTGTACATAATTTGTTTGTTTTCACACATTATGAAGTGTCACATTCCTGCTACTTGAATCTATTTGACTATTCGATGGACTCTTGAAGGAATGCATGCCTATACTGAATATTTGTTGTGTTCTCTGAATCAAATTAAATTTGAAGCTGTGGACACGTAGAACCTGACACCCTTAGAAAATGACACACATGAAAACCCTGCGTAGAAACCTGATAAGACTATGCACAGTGCCTGAACCCTTTTCTTCAGACGTTTTGACAGTCTTCAAATCATTGCATATGATTGACCATTCCTAATATCAACGAGCAATACAACAGTTTTCTCCACACTTTCAACATCTTTCGACCCATGTGCTCGACCTCGAGGTGAAGAATGAGTTGGTGCGAGTTGCTGGAGCAGCTCAAGACATGGCGCCAGAAGTGGAACAGGCACCCCTTGGGCATATGCATGTGGAATCATAGACTTTTCGAAGCAGGCGGAAACGGATGTATATGTATGCACATTATTATTGTGCATGTAATATTGTATACACCGAATGACACCTCAGATTTTACATGATAGAAATTGAGAGAGTCTGAGTCCTTTGAGTGTTGCATGCTACAAACGTCTACAAATGTACTGTACAATGAACAATAATT
Organism: Breviolum minutum Mf 1.05b.01; assembly: GCA_000507305.1. Taxonomy (NCBI): domain Eukaryota; class Dinophyceae; order Suessiales; family Symbiodiniaceae; genus Breviolum; species Breviolum minutum. The sequence continues at coordinate 17,621 of DF244560.1, read as the reverse complement.
CAGAAGTGTAAATATGTCCATAGAAGAGTCCTGTACATGCTAGAGCTGGATTAGATCCCTTGCAATGACTGGCTTAATGTTGCATCCTTTTGGGATGATTGCATGAGTGTGGGAAATCCAGTCGATATAAGTCAGAAGGATCAGGGATGATACCGATGAAAGTGACAGATCTGAGTGACCCAATGAAGCCCAATCTTTTCTTGCTTGCTTGCAAAGTAAACAAAGCATGGATTATTTGTTTCAATCGGTTGCTTTCTGGGTGAATTTCCTGAAAGTGTTCAAGTGTTGGACCAGATACTGGACTTCCACCTGTATTTGTCCTGTTGCAAAACTTGGAAATGTGCCTTGTCAGCCTCTCAGCCTTCATCACACCAGGCCTGTCGTAGACTCATAGGAGAGGAAGCTCAGTTGCAAGCCGAGAAGTGGACATCGAGCTTTGAGTCCCACAAGCAGGCATGGATTGCCCAGATGCAACAGTATGATACAGTACACACAGTCGTCTGGAATCTTGAAGCACTGGCTTACACAGGAATCAGTGTTTGAAAATCAGTGTTTGAAAGTTGATCTGCAAGTACATGATTGATTAATATTGATCATGATTATTGCGAAGATAGACACAGCTACTAAAGACATCAATTCCAAGCATCAATCATTTTCGAATACGACGTCGCACACACCAAGTACATACTCAGACAAACACTGATTCTAAATATCCCAAGCAATCAAACTCGCACAGCACGCAGGCTGCGGCTGATGCCTTGAGCAATGCTTTAGCTGAGCCGCGCTCAGAGCTGAAAGCCTTACGCGTGGAACTTGGTGAGTTCGAACAGTGCAGGCTTTGTGGTTGTTTAGTTTCTCAAGCAGGCATTTTTTTGAATCTGCAGAAGTTGTGATCTGCATGAACAAGGGGTAGTAGTATGAGCCTCTTGGCAAGGCATTCTTTATGACATGATTTTTGCCACGACTGAAATGGTCAACTCTATGATACTAGACATATGAAGCCCAAACCCATCCATGTGGCAAACGCCAGCCAAAAGGTGTGACAAGCAGGTGGACTGAGTGATTCTGCCTGGTTCAGTTGGTGAAAGCCACATCTAGTGTCCCTGTTCCATGTCTAGTCCATGTTGATTGGGAGGTTCTCCATCAGCCAATTTGACTTCAAGATCCCTTCCCATATCACATTCATGCAACTATAGCAACTATGAGGACACCATTTGATACCACAGCGCAACTAGGCCAACAAAAACTATTGACTCTGGAAGATGCAGAATTTAGAAATCATGCTGGTTGCCAGCAAGGGATTTGCAACGAAAGTTCAGAACTTGCATTTTCTGCCTCATAGTCAGTGGAACCCCAACTGTTACAGACCTCCATTGAACAGAAGCATACTTGTGGGTGCCACTTTCGGTTCCTTGGATGAGTGGGTTTCAAATTTTTTAAACTAAATTTCAAGATATCGTTCAATTTGGTTAAGATACCCAGGGACACTTAATCACAATTTCAGATTCCAGGGAAAGGAATGGATTCTTCAACTCCGAGGCAAGACCTTTGCAGAGCAAGAAGCCACCATCCCAGCTTCATGCATTTCTGGATGCATAGCCTGGAGCACTGAAGCAAATGGACTTTGATGACTTTGTCAGTTGTTGGCACGAGAATCACCGGAATGGATCTGAGTCGACTAGTACTAGATTATAGTAAATAAGTATATATAATATATATCTATGTACCAATTGATCTCTATCCTTTCATATCTGGAATTTGCAGATGACTTTCCTCAGTTTTCCTCCTGCTCTCAGTTCTTTGATGGGCTAACTTAGTTCAATGTTCCAGGGCAGTACCTGAGGCTGTTTATTGATCTGATTCAGGATGGACACCCAACTTACTACTTACTGCGAAGTTCACTTCCCTTTGGTGACATCCTGGACAAACAAATGATGCGCCATGATGATGGATGATGATAATGGTGGATAATGGATAGGTGACCAATCCCTTGGTGACAAGGCACCCCGTTCGCACCCTTTTCTTCTAGGCAGCAGTCACTGCTCGCCTTGAACGCCTCGCCGGCGACATGCAACGGCAGGCGAAATGGCTCGGGGGTTCAACTTTGGACAACGAAAAAGGAGTAAAATAGGGGTGGTGAAATGTGGTATTAGTAGATTGTTAAAAGAACCCTCTAGACTCTATTGTTTGTAAGTCTTTACACCCTTTGCTGATTCACTCAATTGCCTGCAAAAGACTCCTGCAAGGGAACAGTGCTTCAAATTGGTATAAATTGGTGGGTTTTGCATGATCTGTTGTCCCGCTGGGGACAATACAGCAGGCATGGTGAATCACCATTGGTTACAGTTAATCAGTTAATCCTATTCAGAAGCTCCAGGAGCCAAGCTGAAGTGCATGAAATGGGAACTCACATAACCCCTTCAACTTTCCCAGCAACTTGCCAGGACAGAGCTGCCAGCAGCCGACTGTGCTCCAGCCATATTGGTACAGTGGTGATGGTGTTCTCCTTGACGCGGGACCAATGTGACCTTACCGCTTCCCACTTCGACAGATTGATTCATATTGACTTAATAGGCCATTTATGCAGAACAGAATTGACGAACAACATTCATCTTGGCAATGGGAGAGGACTGCTTGGGGAAGGTAAGGTCAGGTTGAAGCCGCTTGTCCCATTTTGTCACAAGACCTTCAAAGCATGCTGCCATGTTACTTGAGGCTCATTGTTTTCAGAATCAGAGACTCCGGCTAAGAGATGCAGCAGCTAAGTTTTCACAGCTAGATTGCAAGATATTGCAAGGTCCAGGTGTAACTAGCAATGTAAAGCTAGGGCCAGGGGCTAGGATGAGCTTCTGGGACACCTCTGTCAGCGTCATAGCCTGATGGGCTGGTGTGACCCCTTTATATAAGGTTGTGACCGTGACCCGCCCCCCCCAAGGGAGTTTTGAACCAAGGGGGTCATATCCAACAGGGTCACATTGGTAAGTTGTGACGCTGGTGGCGCACCAATTCGTTGATTAGTTGGACACTGCCTAAACTGATGCAACCAACATTCGGTCCCAAGCCAGTGATGATTCATCAAGTACTTTGTTAGATTCACTACTGACTGACTTGACCGATGCCACTACTTCCATACTTCGTCATGCTCAATATACTGGAGTCATGTTCTAATGAATGTTCTAATCGGATACCGCAGCTTACTCAAACATAAAGTGCAGCAGCCTTCAACAGGGCTTCTCACGACATCTCACGACTTGCGCATCACATCCCTCCAGCAACTCATCCGCCCTCCGCGGGATATCCGCTGGAAAACTTCAAGCCTTGGGACGTGAGTCTTCACGCGTCAGTCACCTCAGTCGCCAGGAAGCACGAGATTCAAGAGCTCACCGTTTGCAGCTGAGTTTTGGGTCAAGGCTATGAATTTTGCCACATTATGACATTTGCTTCTGATAAGAGTGGTTGGTCTGGTTGTGGCAGAGAATCTCGTGGATAAGGCGAGTTGTGAGGAACGCGTGACTGCAGCTTCCGCAACCTTTCGACAAGCTCTTCAGGAACAGCGTCAGGAGGTGCAAATGGGCGATTCTACGAACCGAAGTTGGTAGACTTGGTAGATTACCACATGAGAGCATGGCTCAAGATATCTTATAACCCCCACAAAGGGATGACTGGAAGACCCGAATTTGAGCCTCCATTTGAACCGTATCCTTATGACTGATAAGCCATTGCAATCGGCAGTAAATCTCAGTGCTGAACAGCCACAGACCTGAGAGCCAGGTCTTCAGGCAGCTGGAGCCAATGAGGGAAACTCTCTCTGAGGCAATGGGTTCAACCCCATGACGAGGGGCAAGCAAATCGACGAGTTGTATTGAAGTCTTCGTCATTGATGACTATGACCAAGAGATCCCAAATTCAAATCGAGGTGGCTGACATATTGTAACTCTTTGATCATCATGTAGCATTAGATAGATATTGAGCGGAAATTAGTAGAGATGATTATATAAAGATATATAAAGATATATGAAGTACCTTTTGATCCTATTGAACCGGCAGATTTTTGTTTCCTGATCCCGTATGACCCGACTAGATCTCAATGGGTGGACATTGGAGTTTTTTCTTGGGATCGGTCCACATTGCCTGGCCAACTTTGAATCTGGAATTATGTATGTATATGCGCATAGTGGCGCAGTTGTTGGTTTGTGTGTCCAGAGGGCTTTGGACCTATTCATGTCCCACCTGAGAAGAGTTCCTGCAAGAGTAGAAAACACGCCAAACATATTTTCAAGCAGAAAAAAGACGTATTGTTCATAGTTGCTGGATGCTGCTTTTCTCGTTTTCCTTTCAAATTGGCGTGAATCACCCACATGGTGTAGCACGGTTCAGCAGCTGTCAGTTTGCTGTATCACAATGGGAGGTCTCCGCCAGCATGCAAGCGACGCGTCGAACAGAGGCACATCAGACAGACTTGTTTCCTTACTATTGGACTGTGAGCCAGTTGGCAACAAAGCACTTGCTGCCCTGACATGATATGAAATGGATGCACGTATGATTTCATTTGAGTATAAGGTACATGAGTATCATTATGTCAGCAACTGCCCATTTTACCTGATCAATCCTGATGGCATATACATGCATTGTACATCATGATACCTAAAATATGCAATCATAGAACAAAAGTATACAAAAGCGACCAATTCATGCAATTAGAAACCGTGGGTCGTTGTGAAGAGTTATGTCGCAGAGCATGACAAAACTGCTATAAAGCGGACCATGCATAACTGACAAGTCGAATGTGGCCTGCGTGGGGATAGCATCCTGTGGACTCGCAAATTTGTGTTTCCAAACCACACCAGCTTGGATGCGTGTACGAGTTCAAAGATCCTTAACCTGCACACATTGGGGAGCTTTGTTGGTTGGGTTTGGATTGTTTGGACCGCATAAAGGTTTGCTCGCCGTCACGATGAGAATGTTGCAATTTTGAAAAAGCCATGACCCCTGCTGCAATTCAGACAGAGTTAGTAGGCATTGTCAACTTCCACTTTCATCCCTTCAAATTGGCACTCAAACCTTTGTAATTCCAATCGTAGATGGGTAGGTGCAACAATTCCATGTCTTTCGTTGTATTTCCATGTCTTTGTTTATATGACTCAACAGGTCCCAGGATTCCTCTCACAGTCCACCCAAAATTGGCCAGGCGGAGCTGGGTAGTCACTTCGAGCGGTTGTTGGTGACCACGGAAGAGCTTTGTGCTGGGCCTGGGATGCCAAGAAGGCAGAAATAGGCAGAACATTATGATGGGACTTGGTGACTTGATGGTGATGCTGACATACACTGAAATTTGGATTTGACCATGCTACAAACACTAACCATGCCCACGCCGCAACCCTCTGGCCAAGGCAAGAAGCCCTCTCAGCCCAGGGAGCCGACACAGCTCAGAGTCTCAATGACTTGAAATCGGCACCTCGATGCATTGACAGAAATTTATGGATATTTCTGGAAAAGTATCACTGATTGTGTAGAAATTATAAAGACATGATGTCCCGCCAGATGCATTCTGATGTTTTGATACTGCCACTTGTTGGATTGAGGATAGAAAGTCTTGCTACCGGTATCCTTTGCTTGTGAAATTTGGCTCTTGAGTTGCTGGACCCCATGTTTATCTCATACTCTTGTGTTTTGAAATTTATTTGCACTTGCAACCTCCAAGAAGCAGGCAAGAAGCAACAGACAGACTGATGCTCACTCATATTTCCCGTTCCCTGCAAGCAGAACAGGCACCTGTGATGTTTCTGGTAGAGACACCCAGAAACCCCATGATTCTCCGAGGAGATTCGCAATGTTGGTACTTCACAGGAACTGAATGTGTTCGCTACTCAGTGCGCTTGTGGAACGATGCAACATGCAATCACCTGGGTGTGCCGTGTAGCGCAGTCTGCTGCTAAAACGCATGTGTTTGGTTGGATAGGTAGAGCTCCAATTGCATTTGTACTGGCTTCAAATAAGTATGCTTCAAGGCTTCATGTATCCTCTATTTTGCCTGAAATTCACCCCTCATGAACACAATGCCTCCGGACTATGAATGGCTTTCCGAGCTTTACGGGTTTTAGCCAGAAACACAATGTGTAGCCCAGGAAGCAGTTGGCATCTCCCAGAATGTGGCGAAGGCAGTAACGCCTATGCGCGGAGATTTTGGCTTCCCCTTTCACACTGTAGGGAATCGGACAACCCAAAGCAAGACTGAACCATTCGTGGAGGAAACAGTCTTTGTTCTGTTTGTTTCCTTTTGCCATGCTCTCCAAAAAATTGGCCGCAGAATACATCGACTTATAATGAATTATAAATCTACCATATGTTGTACTTTGTCAAGAAGAAATTCGACTGTTTTCGTGAATAGTGGTGACCGATGGAAGTGCATGCAATGGATGCTAACTACCGGAGTTGCGTCTATTCACTCGGGGATGTGCAGAGAAATCACACAATCTAGTCTTGGGTCTAATATCCATTGGAGGCGCTCTTGGATATGCGTTCCTTGTTCTTGGAAGTCTCTATGTTTGCCAACACTTTTGATTCAATTTTTCTTTGTATCAACCTTCGAGTTGAGTATTCCAGGGAGAAGTGGCTTAAGACCGCAGTGTTTATTCTTGACACTGCTTGCAGAAATGTTTGCTGGTTTTCCTAGACAAATCTCAAAGGAAGACTATTCACATGCACAGCAAAGAAATATCAATGCAACACTGAAAAAGAATGCGCTTCTCGCTGCCCTGCACAGGAGTCATGACCGCTTGGATCTCTCTGTCCGGGCCCCGGAACTGTGGCAGTTGATGGAAGTATTGGGCTCAGTGAGGCCTTTGGGGTATTCTGTATGGTCACTTCTTGACCTTTGTTCGTTGGTTGCCTGGCTTCCTTGCTTCAATATTGGATATTTATGCGATTTATGCGCTATATATGCGTCAGGGTTTTGATAGGAGGGTGGCATGATGCAATGAATAGGGACATTGGGGAAGCAGGGCTACTGGGTGGTCATAGTCATAGTCGAATAGAAATCTCCACCCATCACTGCTTGCCCTGCTCATTGAATTTAAAAGTAATTACAAGTTACAAGTATAATTTATGGCATGGTCCTTTCATGTCCTGTTAGTGGATCTGAAACCACACACACCCAGAAATATCAGGAAATCACTGGTTTTTCACAGGCCCCACAAATATGCTGACAATCATCATTTATCATCAAGGAGCGTACATATACTCTACGTATATTTACATCGCATACATACTGGGTACGTAGACTTTCATATTGCAATTACGTCTGAATGTACTGTGTATATGGAGTCAGTCAGATGTGTTGCCAAAATTACTGTTCCAATGCGCGTCCTCGCTTCGTTGTGGTTGTGAATGCACTCTTTTTGAATGAATGGGCATTGTTTTCCATGATTATGGATTGATTGTATGATAATTTCAATACATAACCATTCCATACTAACTAGTATACAATCATTCTGTAATCGTGATATGTGTTCATTGCGGCACCTCTCTTGTTGCCCCAGCAGACATTGTGCTTTCCAACGCAGGATGGCGCACGAGGCGGCTAGTCATGTCGGTACTTCAACTTTGGATCCGAGAAGTTACACAATCGATTAACATAGCATTGAAATGACATGATAACTTGCAGAAGAGCATTGGAAGAAAAATAGAATGGCATTGAAAGATCAATGGAACATTCAAGTCAACAAATATTGAGATTGTCGACTGATCATTAAGCATCAGAGACTGCTTCTAGGTTGAAAGACCCATTTTGACCAAGCATTGCTCGTGGCCTCCAAAACAAGTTGTTGGGCAGTTGATTTTTTTTTTGTCATGCTGGTATTGTCCAAACAAGAATGAATCCAGAATGTTTCACACAAAACGTTTTGGCTTTGTGGTAGGTTCGGGCATCGAGCCGCTCTTGAGGTTCCGTTTCTGGGATGCTGTCTTTCTTGCGGAGAGCAAACTGAAAGAATATCAGGAGGAATCAAACTGGTGGATATACAGCACTGGTACTGGTACAATATGTATATATATATATAATTACATACATGCATGCAGTATATATAGTTTATACTGATAAAACCCAAAAATGATTCCTTTGTATAGAAATCTGTGAAGATCAACAGCTAGGTTTCCAGTAACACAGCTGCCATAGGTCACCCGAGGAGCCTATGGAAGCACGGGCAGCGAGCCTAGGAATGAGGCTGGCAGATTCATGGATATTCATGGCATATCGGTGGTGTTGAAAGGTTTCGAAATTATCAAAAACAGAATGAAGAGAGGATCCGCCAGGTATCCATGCCCATGGTGCTTTTGGCTACTGATGGTATCATTGCATATCGTCATTATTACTGCATATAGATCCACGACTCAAGAAAATGAACAAACGGCGTCCTCGGGCGGTCTCGTGCCAGATCTTTGCACTCTTCTCCCGTTCCGCCCTCAGATGCAGTTACACGCAACATGTACAGTAATTGAGTGGGAGAGGGGAACAGAAACAACATGAACGTCCGATCATACAGTGTGTCAGTCAACAGAAGTCCAGTTTGATTTTGTTGTGGGACCGATGAAGCTTCCTCAGCTTGCTCGCAATGGTCCATTATATGTCAGTTGTCTAAGATTTACAAAACTCACTTGCTTCTTGTACTCACTCCAAACCCATTTGCTCACCAATTGGAGAGCACCAATAAAAAGGTGACGTTGGCATGACTGAAGGAGGCAGCACATACCCTTCATGCTGGTGTCTTCCAAGGAACAGCCAAGGGCTGTTCAGCCATCAGACTCCAGTGCTTTCAGTGGGGAATCTCAGAACAAATATGATATGACATTGGTCACATCTACGTGTGACCTTTGTGTCAAGAGGTTTAGACACTGTTGTGGGCGGCCGGTCCATTCTGTTCCTGGTGCGTTTCTGGAGGCCAGGTTTGGGTAGTGCACATCACCTTTTGGGGGAAGGGCATGGACCCCGAAAGACTGAAGCTCGGCAAGCTGAGATGACACAAGATGAAATGGAATTTAATTAGGTATAGTTAGTGCGACAGGATGCGACAGGTTTGGTGTGAAATTAGATTACACGACACATTTGTGACATGAACGGGCAAGAGATGTAGCGTCATGGACATTTTACATCATTTTACGACATCACACTACGTTATTAATGCATCAGATCAAGACGACATATTGTATCCACAGGTCCTTGTGTATACTCTTGTTCTTTCCGTTGGCACCATTCTGGCCAATCATAGAGGAAAGACCAAGCTTTGCGTCGTGAAGGTCATGCGAAGTATCATTGTGGAGCATCATGAAGCAAAAATCAAAATGGCGTGCCCAAGTCAAGTCTTGTACTTTTGTTGTATTTGCATCCAAGCCTGAGTGGACAGTTTCCTTTTTGTGCTGCCCTTCCAAGGCCGTTTGGGAGAACTGCGAAGACGTTTGGCACCTGCAAGGGACTCAAGAAAAGTCCCTTTTTTTGCGTGTTGCAATTCGTCCTCAATACTCTGTGAGCATCTGCTGAGGCGCAGTATGAGGCCGAACCCATCACAGGACCGCTGAGATGAACGCCTGGGAGGTTCAGATGTTGATTTGTTTCCATCTGTATCGGATCCAACTGACGCTGTCTTTCATTAATATGACTGGCCCAAAAATGTTGCAAACCATGCGGCTTGGATAGTGTTACTAGTACAGTGTTGAAGTATTGAAGAGCGTTCCCCATATGAAACCCTCAATTCTGTTGCTGTCACTCGTGTGCAATGCCAACATCTCAGGAGTTCCTGCAAGGTGAACAACTTAGGCTTTCTTGACATTTACTGCCTCCGATGTTGTTGCTGCTGTCTTTTTTGTTTTTCGTTTTCTTGCTCGTGTTCCTGTGGTGGTTGTGGTGGAAGTTGTGGTGGTGCTGCTGCTGGTTGCCATGTCAAGAGATTCCCATGATGTGTATCTATCCCCCTTAGCCGGGAATGGACTTGAAAATCAACAACTTTTTGATTCCAAATTATTCCTCGTGTACCCCCGGAAGTGAAATACTATCAACTAATTGGTGGAGAGAGCTGGAAGTATCCTCCATGGTATGCCAGCAGTGCAGGGGGAGCTCCGTTTTGTTCAAGTGTTCTGTTTGAATACGTCGAACCCTTTTTAAGTTTGGATCGAAAGTATTCACGTTCGAGAGATTTTAGAGCCATATACAATCTCTATACAAAGGGAAGTCCGCTGTTTTTGCTACTGGTACAGGTACATATGATATATACATCATAGATCATCATAGCAAACATATCATTTTGATTCTCTCGATACGTAGGCACACGTGGGCACGCTCTGTTCTGAGGTCGGCGGCTGCATTGGGTGCACAGGGGCGTCGGATGCCTAGCCTTAAATGATAGTCAAAAGATGTCAAACGGGTGAGTATGTATGTATTGATCTGTATGGATAGTATGTACTCTTACCACGGATGCCAAAATACTAGATTGCTTCGGATTAACAGTCAGAATGTTATAGTTCTGCAGTCCAATGCAGCGCGCAGTTTCTTGCAAGACTGAAACAAGGTAAACTATGTAAAGATGTTCGCAGTTTCATTTTGCCTCAGACGGCTATTAGATTCAACTGATTGTGGATTACCAGGGTTTTGATGCCTCACCAAAGAGTACATGGTCAAAGTGTTAATTAACTATTCACACTTTACCCCAGAGCATGAAATCAGCCTGAAAATTCGCGCTGGACAGCGATTAAGATATCTCTATTATGAAAATATCACAGACCAATAGACTCAATAGACCAAAGATCATAAAGATTGAAAGAGTGAGTCCGAACAGTAGGGGATTTGTCTAGGCCTTAACACGTGCAGGCCTTGTCCAGGCTTAGTACCTTGAAACTTTACCTGCTTCCAGCGATCCTATTGCTGATTTTCACAGGCCTTGCATCCTCGATTTGATGATTTGATCCGTCGTGTCCTCAGCGGGATGTCAACATGTTTCGGGGAATGGCTTGGCATCACGTGAGCAAGTGGCCGACTTAACTCGCCTTGCATCAGATGGTGCTTAGATGTGTTTAGTGTGTGGAATCCCTTAAAGTAAACTCACAGCTGTGGGGGACAAATTTATGTAATGCATCGGTTTGAAACATTTTGAAGGACCATATGAATTCTTTGGAATAAGGTTGAAAGAATTACTGCGTTTGTACAATTTATTGAGGGAGAATCGAGCTTGGTGTGCTGCATGAAGAGCACATGTATGATATATGATATATATTATACGTAGATATACATAGAGTGTAGAGGCACTTGCTCTTATTGTATATTGTCAAGAACATGCAAGGGTCAGAAAAAGGGAATGGTAGAGACAGAGTGTTGGGCAGCCTGAAGGATTATTTGATACTGGCACAACTTGGTGCAGCATTATTGAATATATATATGTCTATGCATAATTACGTATATTTGCTTAGGGCATAGTCACTCGGGCTTTCTCAAAATGTCTACTTGAATACCGACCCTTACAGCATAATGTTTCTAAAGGGTCCACCAAGCTATATTCGCATTATTTGCAGTGTTGCAACATTCAAAGTGTCATTCTGGCAAACTGCAATGAAGTGTTTTCCATTTTTCTACATTAATTAACTTGGTTTGTGATATAGGTGATATGATAGTGATGTGTAAAGCAACTTGTGGATTCAAACAACTGGAGCTATTTGTTGACATGTACCAACAGCTTTCCAAGACAAAATATTCAATCAGATTTCAAACAGTAATACAGTGTTGGTCTTTCAATGTATTTCATACAAGCCCGAGAGGTCAATTTAGATATGTCAAGGCACGACTGCATTGTTTTGATGTTGTATTTGCAGAGAACTCAAATGTTGGTTGAAGGGGAGCTGAGGAGCCGGTAGCCACTAGTAACCCAAATTTGTTTGACTGGTGGGTTTGGATATGGGTTTGGCTCAGGGTAGTATAGGTAGTGTCCCGGTAGCATTGGTAGTACGTGATCACTTTTTGGGGATTCATAGTGAGTCATGATGACTTGCCAAAACGAACGCATTAGCAATCATAGAGATCCTAGCAGACGGGTTTCAGCAATGATGACGGACCACCTGAGCAGGCATGCTTGGACGCTGAGAGGATAAGTTCGAGTCTTTGCTGTTGAAACGAGCATCGGGAACGATTGAGGCATGCAGAAATCTAGGAAGCGGTATTCCGGTCGTCCGAATTGCAAATATCTTGCAGATTTCAGATAGTGTATAATTGTCCACAGCAACATGATAGAATCTGCAGCCCAATCCGGAACTTTGCTATGACTTGTTGAAGGAGGAAGTTATGAAGATTCCCAGGCAAAGTGAGAAGCTCTGAGATGTTCGCACGATGTTTTACTTGGTTGATCTTGTTTGTAAAGCGGGCCATGTTTTATTTATATAGAGTTTTAGAGCTCAATCAGGTCTTGGTTGGAATCACGGCAAGACTTTAGACCATACACCTGCATGTCGTTACCTCTTGTTTTTGTGGGTTTCCCTGGAAATATCATCCAACAGAGGCCATGATCCAACGGCCAAAAACAAAGACGCGGAAGTAATGATTTGCACATGGCAATCAGCATCAATCAGCTACTAGCATTGATTCAGATCTAGGTAACACGGTGTTCAAGATGGTGTATTCGCACCTGATACACTTTTTAATGGTACTGTATATACATGCATATTTAAAGATTTATGCCTCATATTATTATATTTTCCAACTTGGCTGAAATTAGAAACTGCTCAGGGTCGACAACCAGAATTCGATTGAGAAGTCCAGTTTAGAGCTACTAAAGTTGTGTTTCTGGCCAGATGACACCCATGTTTCCCAAACATCTCAGGGTCCTGGAAGCGAAATTGTTTACATTACGAATTTCATCCAGGTGTCACAGCTCTCACACATGATCCGTGAGATTTTCCAGGTCTGACCGGGAGAGACCCTATCTGGTAGTCGGGATTAGAACACGTCCGATGTATGCCATGGTATGTCCTATACTGCAAACAGGATACTGGAGCAGATGGCGGTGGCATCACTGCAGTTGATTCAGACGCTTCATACAATGTTTGACATTGAGCAACAATACCCACAAACAGTGTTTTGCACTTCAGGGGTCACCTAGTGGACTCTTAATTTGAAGGGATGGAGGAGGCTTTACCTCTTGAAGAGACTTATGTTCATGGTGCCTTTGCATCCTCGGATGCTTAAGAACCTTTCTTGCTTCCCAAAACCCTAGCAAGGCCCTAGCATCTCAATCAAACTGTTTTAGTCACATAATTGTATTTGATATGTTGTCTTACATGAGACATGTCTTTAAGTCCCATAGGTTTTATCTTGGGTTTCGGTTCATGTGTGGGGCAGCCCGCCTGGTTCCCATGGACAATGTGCGCAGCTAAAGCGGATTGGATTGCCGACGAAAAAGATGAATCCGGGATAACCTGCACTAAGCGTGTCATTTGTTGTGCTAATGATACAGGGAATGCTTCGCAATGCGTACTGGCACGTCAATTATTAATTTGCGTTTGGATCCACTGTAGAGGTAAGCAGCGGCCTTCGGTTCCCCAACCTTGTTCCCGCTGTGTATTGCCGTGAAAGAAGGACAACAAGTTAAATCCATTGAAATCTATAAGCTCCAGCCCATCAGCTGAATCTCAGTTGAGATTTTCCATGGTCATAGAAGATTTCGCCATAAAGTCAAATCCAAGTCATGCACATGGCATGAGTGTGAGAAAGTGATTGAAAGTGAGTGCGCCGCCGTGTGGATCAGAAGTCACTGGTTTACTGTTCGCTGATTTGACGGTTCAGGCAGGCAAGGGCAAATGGGTGCGAGTGGGATGATGATGGATGGTCGTTCTTCGATTCAGCTGCAACAATTTCACACAGGGAAGACTGGGCGGCAGATGGGTCATCGGAGCCTTCACTATAGATTAATTGAAAGGTGTCACTGGCAGCACTGTCCGTTGTCTCTGTATCATTTTCTATGGCTTAGTCCCGTGTCATGATGACTGACACAGTCCCCAATGGCGACTTTGTTCTGACAGACCATGACTGACGATCGCGAGCTTCCTGTGGCTGAGACGTTTCGAAGCTGAGCATTGGGTGAGATTTAGTGGTGTGGCACCAACTGATCCTGCGCCAGATGTCAGATGATGTCATCGTTTGAAAGCGATCGTTCCAGACATGTCAAGTTGTCCACCTCAACATCGGATCATTTTTTTTGGTTTGGTTTCTTTTTGATGCAGTGCAATGATGCCTGGTGCCTTTTTTGCTTTTGTGCCTTGTTTTGAGGCTGAGCTCTGCAAAGGAAGAGCTTCGGTCTGGAAACCAAGTTTTTGAACAGTCAGTCTTGACAGACAGATCAACTTGGAGGGATTTGGGTGGACCATGTGGGACTGTGTGAACCTGCCTCGAAGATCCTCGGAGAATCAAATACTGATGCATCGAGATATCAGAGATTGAAGCCAATTAAGGCAGCGTGTGCTTTGTTTCATGATGTTTTATGCATATCTAGATATGATAGTATACTAGACTCCAGGCCTTGTCCTTGCTGTCGTATGTCACTATATAATAGGCTATATAGATACCAGCTTCCCGAGGAGTGGAGGAGCATGTTTCATGTCCTGAAACCGCATGCTTGTGGGAATGCCTGGTTGTTTTCCCAGTTGCTAGGTAAGATATTACAACCTCAACATTTGGTGCATTTAATCTATTTTGTGTTGCATCTACAGTACAAGACCGACAGCTTCTTTCTGGACGTAATTGCAAATCAAATATCAACAAAATAACAAACATGAGTCAGTTCATGGTGCGTACCATGATACTGAATGCAATGATACAATATGATACACGTATTTACCATCTTATGTTCTGATGCAATATATATATATAGATAATCTAGATATCTTACGCACATGATTATGCTATTACAGTTTCAATACATGGAGACATCGGGTACCCATGGAGCGTTGCATTTTGGATCTTCGATCGTGGATTCAAATTCGCCAGGACGTGGCGAATCCGTGCTCTGCAGGCAGAAGCCGAGGTTGGAAATCTCAGAGAGCTTGCTGAGCTCGTAGCGTTTTCATGCAGAATGAAGCCGGAGATGCAATGCATTGTTGCAGGACTACGTACCAAGATTTAGAGATTACTGTAACTCATGATTACATGGTATCAAGTTAAAGATTCGAATTACACCACAGTAGATGGGATAGACTAGCAATAGATTAATTACATTACATACATACGACTCAAAATGGCGGACTGATTGATACGGTTGATGGACGAAATCCTGCACCAGCACTTAGAGATAGAACTTGGACAGATTAGTGCGTCCCCTTTACCCCCTAGTTCAATGTTGGGTGTCTTTTGTCATTGAGGTGGTGCAGGATTTTGGTCATTCAACTTCTTTTTTTCTGACAA
Organism: Breviolum minutum Mf 1.05b.01; assembly: GCA_000507305.1. NCBI lineage: Eukaryota > Dinophyceae > Suessiales > Symbiodiniaceae > Breviolum > Breviolum minutum. Next base: position 2,194 of record DF244560.1, on the reverse strand, counting down.
CCAAACAGTGCCCCAATGTTAAAGAGGGAGTACGAGGGTTAGTCTTAGGGTGCAAATAAAGTGGTGCAGGATTTCGTCCACCAACAGTACCCTGAGCAAAGTGCTCTCTCTGCAAAAGTTGCAAAGACAAAGCTGCAAAGGCGGAATTCAAAATACACCCTGTTACGCTTCCCACGCCTTCCTTCACAGACCTCATACTTTTTACGACAGGTACCATGCGCTCGCAATGAGCTGACAGTGAACGTACATTGAACGTACATTGAACATGCAGTGAACGAGGCATAGAACACTGAGGAAATTGAGGGAAAGAGCGAATCGGTGGAAATCGAAAGAAAATTCAATATTTGTGCTTTTTTCTGAAAATCACAATCAACTGCACAGATTTGCTGCTATTTGCAGCTTTTTGGACTGTGTTCAATGTATGTTCAACGTTGCGTTCACTGTATGTTCACTGTATGTTCAATGTCAGCTTCCACCAGAAACAGAAAAAACTTACAAGAGACCATGCACCTGTGTGACCCTGTCAGACCCAACCTATCCCATGCTCTCCAGACACACAACATCCTTGACACTCCGGACTGACCTGGCCTATTCCCTTCATACTTATCCTTTTGCGCAGGTGCGTGAAGCATGGTCGCGTGCAGTGAGTGGGTGTGTTGGATGTGAATGTGGCCTGCGGGCCGAAAACAAAAAGAAATGCTTTTCCGAGACGTACCCTGAGCAAAGTGCTCTCTCTGCAAAAGTTGCAAAGACAAAGCTGCAAAGGCGGAATTCAAAATACACCCTGTTACGCTTCCCACGCCTTCCTTCACAGACCTCATACTTTTTACGACAGGTACCATGCGCTCGCAATGAGCTGACAGTGAACGTACATTGAACGTACATTGAACATGCAGTGAACGAGGCATAGAACACTGAGGAAATTGAGGGAAAGAGCGAATCGGTGGAAATCGAAAGAAAATTCAATATTTGTGCTTTTTTCTGAAAATCACAATCAACTGCACAGATTTGCTGCTATTTGCAGCTTTTTGGACTGTGTTCAATGTATGTTCAACGTTGCGTTCACTGTATGTTCACTGTATGTTCAATGTCAGCTTCCACCAGAAACAGAAAAAACTTACAAGAGACCATGCACCTGTGTGACCCTGTCAGACCCAACCTATCCCATGCTCTCCAGACACACAACATCCTTGACACTCCGGACTGACCTGGCCTATTCCCTTCATACTTATCCTTTTGCGCAGGTGCGTGAAGCATGGTCGCGTGCAGTGAGTGGGTGTGTTGGATGTGAATGTGGCCTGCGGGCCGAAAACAAAAAGAAATGCTTTTCCGAGACGTACCCTGAGCAAAGTGCTCTCTCTGCAAAAGTTGCAAAGACAAAGCTGCAAAGGCGGAATTCAAAATACACCCTGTTACGCTTCCCACGCCTTCCTTCACAGACCTCATACTTTTTACGACAGGTACCATGCGCTCGCAATGAGCTGACAGTGAACGTACATTGAACGTACATTGAACATGCAGTGAACGAGGCATAGAACACTGAGGAAACTGAGGGAAAGAGCGAATCGGTGGAAATCGAAAGAAAATTCAATATTTGTGCTTTTTTCTGAAAATCACAATCAACTGCACAGATTTGCTGCTATTTGCAGCTTTTTGGACTGTGTTCAATGTGTGTTCAATGTTGCGTTCACTGTATGTTCACTGTATGTTCAATGTCAGCTTCCACCAGAAACTTAATCTTACAAGAGACGATACACCTGTAACCCTGTCAGACCCAACCTATCCCATGCTCTCCAGACACACAACATACCTTGACACTCCGGACTGACCTGGCCTATTCCCTTCATACTTATCCCTTTGCGCAGGTGCGTGAAGCATGGTCGCGTGCAGTGAGTGGGTGTGTTGGATGTGAATGTGGCCTGCGGGCCGAAAACAAAAAGAAATGCTTTTCCGAGACGGTTGATGGACGAAATCCTGCACCAGCACTTAGAGATAGAACTTGGACAGATTAGTGCGTCCCCTTTACCCCCTAGTTCAATGTTGGGTGTCTTTTGTCATTGAGGTGGTGCAGGATTTTGGTCATTCAACTTCTTTTTTTCTGACAACCAAACAGTGCCCCAATGTTAAAGAGGGAGTACGAGGGTTAGTCTTAGGGTGCAAATAAAGTGGTGCAGGATTTCGTCCACCAACAGTA
>DF244559.1:0-26930 GCA_000507305.1 Breviolum minutum Mf 1.05b.01 | reverse complement strand
CCAATCTCTTTCGAATGCAGGTACGTGTGGATGATCAGTCCACATATCCCCACCACACGTCAACCGGCTTTGTTAGCAGAGGTGTTGACATGGGTGCCTCTGCCCCCTGCTTGTCTGTTCGAAACTGCCAACTGTGCTTTGCTTGTATCGCTGTGTTTGTTGTCCTCTGAAACTCTGAAATCTTACGTAAATTAACGGTCCGTCCTACCCCCCCATGTTTGTATTCTCATGTATCCTGATTCCCTCATACATCAAAATATCCATTTCTTTTTCAAGATTCCAACATTCCGTTATAGAGAAAAATAGTTTCCACTGTATACACTCAACATTATCATACTACTAGCACGATCTGCTGATCGTGTGTCTTGGAAACAGACTTTGACACACACACGACGCCCACTGCGGGCGATCGTTTTGTTCATACATCGGAAGATCCTCTCGCGAGTGAAACGTAACTACTCCCGGCTCTCTCTCATATGTGCTCCCTATTGTCACTTGTCTCCCTTTTTCCTGCTTTTCTTCTTTGGAGCTGGTACTGGCTCAACTGGACCTTCAAATTCTGGACTTGTGTGTTTTGGTGATTCCTCTTCTGCAAGCTGGTCAAAACTGTTTTCTTCCACTGGTAATTCTGCTTCCTCAGTGAGGTAGTCTTCCAATGTGTGTTGGTTGTTCAGCTCTGCTTGTGTTGTCTTGGCTCGGCGTCTCTTGGGTGGAGGATGTGTTGCAGGTGGTGTTTGCTTGTGTTGTTGTTTGCTTGTTTTGCTAATCTGTGTTGGTCTGTTCGGTGGCAAAGCTTTGGCTGGTGTGCGTTGTGTTGCTTTGTGTGATCTGTTGGGTTTGCTTGCGCGGTTGTCTGGTGGTGTGTTTTGTTGGTCGTTCAATGCTTGCTTTGACGGTGACCCCACTGTTGCGCTAGCTGCTGTGGGATGTTGTGATGTGGGTGAAACAGGTGGAAATTGTGGTTGCTTGGATTGGCGGATGGCTTCTTGCAGTTGGGCCTGCTCCAGGCCATGTCGGATGTTTTCATCTGTCCATAGTTGGGAATCCATAGGTCCCTTGTCTGGGTATGTGTCCTCAGGCTGGTCTGGTTGGATCTGTTCAGGTGAGTGTTTCTGAGGTGGTTCTAGAGGAAAAAGTGGCTCTTCTGGCGCTGCTTCTGATGGTTGAACGATTGTGTCAATAGCTGAGTCACACCATATAGGAGCTGTGATCGGTAGCCTGGCCAATTCCAAAATGTTTTGTCGTAAGTCATTGACTGTTCTCTGTAGTTCAATATGGCTATCAAACAAAGTGTTGTGACTTCGAAGTAAATGAACTAGCCATCTGAAGGTATCTTTCAGCCCCCATGGTTTGTCTGGATTCGTCGGTTCTGGCGGTCCAGCTGGAGCTGGTGGTGCTGTAATTTCTGTTGGCGGTGTGATTGCTGGTACTGCTGCTGGGCTCTGTTTCTTTCCGGGCATTGTGTGCCAGGAATGTTTGCCAGGAGTGACTCCTGCGGGAAATGGGTGAAACGTCGCGTTGTCTACCTCGGTACGTATGTTCAAATGTTCTTGAGCTGAAAAATTGTAAGTGTTCACATGTATAATCAACACTCGTTCTGTAAAATGTCGTTTAGCTTTTATTGTTTGAATCTGTTTGTTATCACTTGTACATCTCCTATTTGTATTACATCATATCAATAACAAGCATGTTTGTCATATCTCACTCCTAAGGCATGATGTCCGCTATTTTTACCAAGACATGAGGTCACGGATGACGGCTTTGCATCTGGCTTTGGAGAAGCCCTTGTCCACATATTTGTCTACTAGTTCTAAAATCTGTATCCTGCGGTTCGATGGTGGCCAGCTGTATCGGGAAATCAAGACTGCTCTGCTTCTCAAGCCGGATAGTCGAAGGTTCCAGGACCCTGCACTGGTACTGTCGCGTATCTTCCATGGTTGGTCGGGTTGTCTGTATGTAACTGTTCTGTTGTTGGCGTCCACATCGAAGCCTAACAGTTCTTGAGTGCCCACATCCTCTAGTTCTACTGGAAGTTGATAGAAATGTTTGTGAGCAAAGACTTGCATCACATGTTTTTCTGCCACGTTTGTAGGATACAATGCAAACCGGTTGTCCACATATCGAATCATGAGCATTGGATGTCTCCTGCCAAATGGGCTTGGTATGATGAGTACCACACTCTTTCGGTGAGGGTAACTGCAATGTTGGATACCACTGGTGAAATTGATTTCCTATTCCAGTCCCTCGATGTTGTTGAAAAATCTGGCCCAATGTCTGAAATATACAGGAATCGAAGCTCAGCTTGACGATGTCCGGTAAGTCAAAAATGGAAATGGTATGTGTCTTGGAGTTGTCAAAATTGTTCCTGCTGGGTCTCCCAGCTGTAATGTTCTGTTGGTGGAAATTCTGTTTGTTGACTTCCACTTGAATGGTGGTTGATCCATACATGTTGTGCCAATCTCGAACTAATACCTGTACTGCTTGAAGCAACTTTTGTTGAGGAACTGAATTGAAGAATCCAATGAGGTCGTCGTTCAATGTGTGTAGGTCAATCTGTGAATCTGCTTTCTGGAAAAATGTATGAACTGCTTGCCAAATTTCCGGGGTGGAGAACTGTCCTAAGCTCTGTGGCCATACTTGTTTCAACATCGCTTCCAGTGCTGTAGCTGCATATTTCAACAGTGTTGCAAACATAGACCCTTTGTAACTGATGATGGTTCTTCCTTTCTTGTACTGTTTCTTTCCTTTGAGAAAAATGAATCCCTGTGGTAATTTGGCACCCCAATTGATGCCCCGTTTGTATTTGTTTTGAATCCATCTTCTTGCTAATTTTTGGACTCTAGTCAACGCTTCTTCTGCTGATATTTCTAACTTGGAAAAGAGTTGTGGATCAGTCCACGTATTGTTGCATCCTCGAAAGTATAACTGTGGGCAAAAAATTCTAGCATTGTGGTTTTGATGATCAGCATGATGGATGACGACCTGTTCTCCAAGAATCGCTTTCAACTGGGAAATATGATCAACTGTCAGTCGAGGTACTTGTTGCAAGGCTTGTAGGTGTAGAGACCATTGTTCTTGTAGAAATGATGGAAATTCGGCAATGTCATGACTGGGATAACCATGTTTCTTCAGCCACTTCTGAAATGCATCTGTTGTGGCTTCAATGAAGTTTTGCTTGGTGGGAAAAACTGTAGAGTAACTGTTCATATGGGAAAGCAGTTGTAAAGCTGGTGGTAATTCCAATTGATCTAATGTACCGCAAATGTGTCCATCAATGTTGTCCAAACCTGGGTGAGTCTTGAGAAGCTGTTTGCATGGACATGGTAGCTGGTCTGGTTGGGATAAGTCATGTTCTTCCCAGCTAAACGGGTTGTACAAAATGTCAGCAACTTTGCTGTGTGCTGCTTCCCGTACTGTACCCTTTGGTAAATGGAATGGAATGGCATTGTATTTACGTGGTCTGATGTATCTCTTCAACCATCTCTTGGTGGTGCGTGCAAACTCTGGATGGGCTAAGAACGGTATCTGTAAAGGTTTGTCTGTCATCATGGGCCACGTCATGTTGCGAAATTTTGCAATGTTCTTGAGTTCATGTCGAATCCTGGAACGTTCTGGTTCTTCCACATGTGCTGACAACCTAATGAATCCATATATCATAGTGTCGGTGTATTGGCCACTGCGAAGTTGTTTGCTGATCAAAAATCTCTGTTGAGTGTAGGATGCTAATTTGTACATCACTGACCATGTGTCCAATCTTAATGTAGCAATGGTACCATATGATTCTTTCAATGTTGTTGTACGTCTCCTGATCCGTCGAAACAGCCTGTATCTGGATTCAATGCCTGCCAATCTTCGTTTTTCTGGTTTGTAAAAATAGCGAAATGCATTTCGTGTAAGATGCTTGGAGATCAATGGGTGATTCAACGGTGCTTGTAATTTCTCAATCAAAGCATGTTCGTATGTCCAAGCTGCTTCGTATGTATCGAAACCTTTGATTGCAATTGTCGAGAATTGCGAATAGTTGTTTTCACTGGCCCACCATCGAATTGCTAGTTCCACTTGAATAGCTTTCCCATTTTGGTATCGATTCAACTGTGTATGTCGATTGTATTCTCGATGGCATACTCCCACTTTCGTTGATCCAATGTAAAACATAGGTCTTTGTACAAAATAATGTGTCTGTTCTGAAACAACTGCTGGGCTTTTTATATAGACTGACGTGGCAGGTTGGACGTCATTGTATTTGTATGACTGTGGCGTAACTCCCAATTGTCGAAACCATTGTATCCATTGTTGAGTACGTTCATCTTCGGCACCGAAAAAGAAAAGTAAAGCCAAATGTATCAATCCTTGTGTGTATGTCCATAGCTGTTTGTTAACCCTTGGTACTTCTGCATAATACTGACTGAATTGTAGCAGCTCTATAAGTTGTCTGCGAATGCTGTCTTTTTCACCACGTTCAAAAACTGCTGGGTTTGTGGAATTGAGACGATCCACTAGTCAGATAGCAAAATATGCTCCTGCCGCCACTACATGAGATAAACTCTTGTAACTCATTTGTTGGACTTTGGCCATTGGAACTCCATATCGAATCGCTGTTATCAGATTGGGTCTGTCCTTCTTGTTGATGGTAGCTAACATCGCAACCACTTTCTTCACGTAAGTGTGAAGTTTTTTGTCCTTCCTGTTGTCTAACCATTGTGTCAATTTTGTGTCTGTGTGACTGGTAGGATGATTGTCCTGTAATGTCATGCTTCCAGGGTTCAAAATGTGCGTCATATCCATTTTGTCTGCATTGTCTGGTTTGTCTGCTTTGTCTGCTTTCTGTTTGGCCCGTCCTGTGCGTGGTTTCTTTGCTGGAGGTTGTGTGTCTTCGTCTTGTGTGTCTGCTTGCGGTTCGGTTTGTTGGCTTTCTGCTGCTGGTGGTTCTGATGAGTGTGTCGGTAGTGCTGGCGTTGTTGTTGTATTACGCTGTGGTGTAACCTGTATGCCGTGCTTCTGAAGCTTCTGTTGTGCTTTTGCTAGTTGTGCTTCCGCGTCTGCAAGTCTGTGGATCTGTTCCCAACTGGCTTCAATGGGAATCTTGGTCTTAATCTCGTCTATGACGTGTTGGACCAATGGTTGAAGAAACTTGATTGGGTCTGACGTTTTGCTAGGGATGGGTCCCTTGTGGCATGCCTCCCCTGCTATGTCAAGGTCGATGTTGTTATCCCTCAATGATTTGAGCAACTGACTGGCAAACACACTCTCTGCAGCAGTTCTGGTAGCTACCACTCCCGTGAATTTTCCTTGGCTCAACAGCCGTATGGCATGGTCTTCCCCTCCATACCTGGCTAGAGCTGCAAATGGAACTTGTAGAGGATCTTGTCCATGTAGTCCCCGTCGTCTCGACCATGATGTAGGTTGGATCACCCTGTAAATTGGACCCCCTAGGTTGGTGTTGGAGTCATAGCATTCTGCTGTGGCTGTCCATTTGTCTGGCACGGCTACATGTGTAGGTACCACATGTGTTGCTGGTGGTGTGTGTGTGTTGGTGTTGTCTGTATTGACGTTGGTGTGGCTTCCTGTGATTGTGCTGTATGTTGCACTTGGGGTGTGTTTGGTGCTGGATGATTCTGTTTCGGTGTAGCTGTTTGTTGTCCTGTAGTTGTAGGTGCTTTTGTATGCGACATGGATGCTGTGTTTGGTGTGTATGGTGATGTTTGTGGTTGCTGACCGTGTGTTCTGGCCGGCCGATATTTGTGAAGTTGGTGTGGCTGTGCCATGGTTTGTGTTTGAGGTGTAGCTGGTGTAGCTGGTGGTGGTGGTGGTGGTGGTGGTGGCGGTGGTGGTGCGATCATTGCTTGCTGTGTTGATGTCCTGTACATGTAATTGTTCTGCTGGTGTTGCTGTTGTGTAAGTTGGTGTGGTGTAGTATTGCTTGGTGGTTGTACTGTATGGTCTCCTGAATGCATCATCATTTGTTGGTTCCACCCTTGATATTGTTCACTATCCCTTCTCCCGTACGTAGTCCGTGTGGTGGTCTGAGCACTTATGTCAATTTGTTAGTGTGGTGTATATATGTTGTTAAATTCATCTTTCTATTTTATGGTATCATCACGTGTCAAGACTGGACACTAACCTATGATCTTGGATATATGTATCATCTGAAATCATAGGTTCAAAGGATCAAAGGATCGAAATATCAAAATCATAAGTGTAAAAGAGCAGGAAGTCGAAATCTTAAGTTCAAAAGATCCGAATGTCGAAATGTCAACAGGTCAAAAACTTCGATCTGCAATGTGGTGACGGTGAAACCGGGCTGCTGCAGCTGCTAATTTTGACCTTGATACGGAAGACGTGTTGGATCTGCTGTTCTACCGCCGGACGTGCTGATTCTACCGCCGGACGTGCTGAGTCGATGGTGCAGCTGGATCGCGGTTCTCAACTCGATCAAAAGTGTAATCCATGCTGGGGTACACTACTAGTTTCAGTAGCCCCACATTGTGTGGTATCGATTCCGCAGTCAATGTCTCTCTGATCGTATTGTCCCAATGTAGTGACACGATTTCATTTCTGTGGGGATGTACCAACTTGAGACAGAATTGACGTTTCTTCACAGGTTGACTAAAGCGGCCCCACACATAATTCGTAAGCAATAATTTGATAAAATCTATGTACCAATCTAATTGTTCATCTTTGGTCAACACTGCAATCACGAGGTCTCGGATATCATGCAGTTCTTTGTGAAGTGGGAGAAACCTCTCTGCAATTTGAGTCCAGTCAACTTGGAGGATGATCTGAACACGTTGCTGCATCGGACGTGGAATTGCCACAGCAAATCTTTCTGCCATGGATTGCTGTGGGTTCGACATAGCTGGCTGAGGAACTGAGCGTTTGTCTTTCCGAATTTGTTTTTGTCTGAGCACTCATATTTTGGTATCATGTGTATACCGGCAGCTATATGGTTTCCTTATCCATTTTTTGTACTATGCTTTCACTGTGGTGTCAAGACTGGACACTATTCTATACATTTATGTGGTGTGTCAAGACTGGACACCCATTTGTTCATTTCTGCGTTATGGTATCTAGAGTTATATATTCCTTCACTTTCAAATCTCAACTTTCTTGTTGTTTATCTAAAGTGTGGGTGATATGTTGTTGTCTTGAAAAAGTGAGATGCTGGAATCTGTCAATGGTGAAACGTCACGCCGCCGCCGCAGAAGTTTTCATACATATGGTACCGAAATCCGTCATCTGCAAAATGCAGGAGGTCAGCTGGTGCCTTCCAGTGCTTTGACTGGAAGTCTGATATCTCACCGATCTTAGGTAAGGCTGTTCAACAAGTTTCCTGAGTAAAAGAAATGATGACATCAATTCATTTCTTAGTGAAAGGTATTTGTTTTGAAGGATAGTGTGTTTTTCTTTTCCTGAAACAATTGGTTTCTGTCATGGTCAACCTGTTGCTATTTACCTCCAATCGATTGTTGGATCACTCTACTGTTCCTAGCATCTACATCGGCTAGAGATGGTTCTCTGATCACTGGGATGGCTATTGTTGTCACCTGCGCCAAATCTGATCTGATTAGCCATTTCTTGTCTCTTTTCATATGCACAAGTCCTTTCGTTCTGCATGCTGCTTGTGCTTGTTCTCCACTGCCGCTGGTCATGGTGTGATGTTGGCTGGTAGTCTCCGCTACCCCGCCAACTATGGCTGGTGTCGACCATTTGCCGCTATCTATGACCCGTCTTATGCAATGGACATTCCCCCATGTCGTTTGATGCTCTGCAGTAGAATCCTACACTTCCTTCGTCAGCTAGTGATGGACGGATGACTTTCTCTTTAAGTATGTTCCAAAGGCTTCCCGTCTCCGTCCCATGGTAAAACTGATAGCTGAATCTCCATACTGCTGACATGATTGGCGGATTGTCTTGTTTAAGTTTCAATAGCCAGATTGCTTGCTGGTCTGAAACAAAGAACTGTACTCGCTCCACCTGTTCTGAAATTGGTTTGTCCATATTGTGTAGGAACCACATCTTTGTGTGATGTAGGAACGTGTCTGCTGCTGGGACGTACATGAGATTGATTGGATCTGAATGCTGACTGTGGTCCAATGAAATCACTCGGTGGCTTTGAGAGAAACTGTGAGAAAGTTGCTTGTTCTGTTGCTGTAAGTGTGACGTATGGTGACTGTTGTTGAGTAGATTGTGTTGGTGGAGTTGTGTGTGGTGTGTTGCTATGTTGTTGTTGTATGTTTGTGGGTGTGTGCAGCTGGACTGGAGGTATGCGCCACCCTGCCTCCACGTTAGGCGCTCTAGCTGGTGCTGTCAATTGTGGTGGTGTTGGCATAGAACTGTTCGATGACTTGTTGGATTGCTTGGATGATTGTGATGACGTGCTGTGTGATCTCTGCTTTTGTTTTGTGGTGTGTTTGTCTTTGTTTGACTTTGAGCGATGTCTGCTTGATTTCTTCTTGTGACTTTGTGGTGCTTTGTCATCTTTAATTGCTAGGGTTCTACCTCTACGACGTGGTGGTGTCTTGGATTTGTTAGCTTCAAGCTGTTTGCTGCGTCGTCTAGACCTCGATCTAGTTGGACGTCTGCTCCTTCCACTGGGAGCTATTGAGGCAGCTGATGAAGCTGCTGCTAAATCTGGTCCAAAATGGAAATGAAACTCCGGCATGGGTGAAACCTGCACTGCTAACTACAAGAAAAGGTTTCTGCTTCTTTGAACTGTTTCATTGACTTGTCCTATTGTTGAATCACTTTCTTGACACACTGGTGGATTCATAAAAAAAGATATCATTCTTTCAGAACACATGTCAAGAGAGTAAATGAATCTAAGTGAATGTAACGAAAAAATAAAATGGTAAACGTCTGTGATCAAAATGTCGTAATTGAAAAGTGTTTGTGGTGTCGACTGTCGTCACTGGTTCTGTTTGATGTCTGAAACGGCATGCATCGGGGTCTTTGAATTCAGCGCTGCTGTGTGTCTGACGGCTTTTCACTTGCACAAAACGTAGAAGGAACTACCTCCTGAATATCCTGTTACATCATAGAGTTGGACGGCAGGATCACTTGATTTACGGATACATGGAGGCTGTACAGGGGTGCTTGGTGTACGCTATAAGACAGTATGTACAGGAGGGTCTACGTATAACCCCCTCTTCGTCCGCTTATGCCCCTAACAAGTAGGGTATATCACGCTTCAGTTCCATTGGGGGAAATTCAAAGGGTTTCTTCCTCATATCTGTTGTGGTATATGGTTTGAGTCCATCCTTGTCCTCTGCTATGTTTCTTGTCCTGCAATTCTGAGCAAAAAAAATATATGATGGTGAAAATGATGGTTGTTTACTGGATGAATGACAACGGAGCACTTGCTGGAGACGGAGACGACGGGAATCAGCTGTCAGGCCAGTTCAAGTCACAGCGGGTAGCTGTATAACTTGCCGATTCCGGGGAATATCAAAGCGGAGAAGCATGAAAATTAGTCCAATCCTGCAGCATTTCAGTCACAATGGGGGAGGGTTTCCGCTGGCTGCCAAGCACCAGTTCAAACCAGGACCTTCGGGTGCGTAGGATCAACTGGCTGAAAAGGGGTTCCCATATCACACACTGATTCACATTGCTCAATGAGCGGTGCCATTTTACGTCACGCGGTGACGTGTTGAGTGTGCGATTACTAGTTACAAGCAACAGAATCATAATTGAAAGGAAAGGGACTGCCAATTGTTGCTCAACATATAACAACCAATCTCTTTCGAATGCAGGTACGTGTGGATGATCAGTCCACATATCCCCACCACATGTCAACCGGCTTTGTTAGCAGAGGTGTTGACATGGGTGCCTCTGCCCCCTGCTTTGTCTGTTCGAAACTGCCAACTGTGCTTTGCTTGTATCGCTGTGTTTGTTGTCCTCTGAAACTCTGAAATCTTACGTAATTAACGGTCCGTCCTACCCCCCCATGTTTGTATTCTCATGTATCCTGATTCCCTCATACATCAAAATATCCATTTCTTTTTCAAGATTCCAACATTCCGTTGTAGAGAAAAATAGTTTCCACTGTATACACTCAACATTATCATACTACTAGCACGATCTGCTGATCGTGTGTCTTGGAAACAGACTTTGACACACACACACACACACTCACGCTGACACGCGTTTTTGAGTCAGGAAGACTTTGAAGCGTGTCTTAGATGATTGTATGACTTTCTGTAGGTCATGTTTTCTAAAGTTATAAGAGAACCTTTGGCGTTTATATTCGGTCAGGGGCTGTTAACGGTACAGAGCATGTTGTTGAATTGGTTCACCCCAAGTATGAAACAGTTGAAATGGGCACGGAACATCGACACCTACCCTGTCGGCATGCCAAACCTGCTTCATGCAAAAGAATGCAAAAGACTGTTTTGGGGGACGTCATATTAATCCTCTCTCATGATGGGCTGGCCTCTTCAAGAGTTTACGACGGCGAGAGGCAAAGGTGTAAGGAGTTGCTGCTGGAAAGCGGGTAGAGGCGGAGCACACTGATTGCAAAGGTTTGGGCCTTTCATTCGAGCACCCCTGCACTCGTTCCGGATTGAGACACCAGAGGTCGGACCGACATGGGCGCTTGGAGGATCCAGACAGCGAGAAGGAATAGAGAGTGAAGCGGCTTTCTCAGGCTGCGGTCAAGATATAGCGGCGGCAAGAAAAATATCAAAGCAAGAAAGAGGAGAAGCAGATAAAAAAGGAGAAGGCACCATCACCATTGCTGCTGGAGGAGGAGCGACTACTCCTGACTCAGAAGAAGGGTTCACTAAAAAGAGAGAAAAGAGCGTGAAGAAGAAGAAGAAAGTGATCAAGGAAACTAATGCGGTTTAAAAAGCAAAGTTGGTTAAACAGAAGAACTTCGTCGAAGAGAAGAGCGTGCTTCAGAAGAAGAGAGTGAACAAGAAGACTGATGTTCATTGAAAAGAAAAATTTGATTAAACAAGCGAACTCCATCCAAAAGAAGAAAGAGCAGAGGTTGATTAAACAAACGAGCGTCGTCGAAAAGAAGAGCATGCTTAAGAAGAAGAGAGTGAATGAGAAGACTGCTTATCATTAAAAAGACAAGGTCGATTAAACAGAAGAATTTCGTCGAAAAGAAGGGCGTGCTTAAGCAGAGCCCTCTATAGTGCCACACCGTAGCTGCACACCACACACTTTTCTCCAATGGATAACGAGTTTCAAGCCGCTTGCGTAAAGGTTTCAACAAGTCTTCCTGCACTTGCATGAGGACAACGCTAACAGCTGCCGAGCTGAGCTCACCCCCATCTGTAATAAGATGCTGCTCAGATGCGGGAACAAGTTTGGTACCATCTGTGATGCATGTCGCAAATTCAGATGGCTTTGAGTACACCCTGTCTTGATCAAGGCGCCCTTCACTAGCCCTATTCTGCCAGGTAACACTAGCTTTTTGATGGCTGGATGCCTTCTCAGCCACGCGGAAAGACGGCCCAGCATCTATACTATAGTAGCACTCCCTTGGTCACGCAAAGGCCGCTCTGGGGAACAAGAGCTAGACACAGTGCTGTCCGGACTGCATGCATCGCTGCCGAGCTGCTCCCTTTCCAATATAATCAATAACTCTTCGTCTTTTTCACCCGAATTTGAGCTATGATTTTGATAGCCGCACGCGCCACAAGCACGCAAGAAACAACAATTAATTCTTGCGTGTGCACTTGCCTTCAATCCAAGCAAAACATTCCCCCGGCTGCCCTGAGCGTGTGGTGTCTGCACGCTGGCGCTTGCGATCCAGTGGGGAGGGTTTCAGAAGCAGTTTTGGCTGGGAAACAAAATAGTGATGAAAGAAGGCATCCAGCTCATTGCCATCTTGTAAACCCAGCCTCTGTCAAGCAACTCTGTCAGCCATTTCTGCCTCTCAAAGGGGTAAATGACCTCCATCCTGCTCCAGGCTATGACGGTTTCCATATTCCATCCAGCCGCACAGATGACCTCCTTCAGGACACAAACCAGATGCTTCTGCCACAATGTCTGCCATATCTCTTTTCCGAACAACCTTCCTCTGTTGCATTTCACCGCACGCGGCTTCGGACAAGATCCGTTGCCATGTTAGCCAAGCCCATGCTTCAGATCTGCATTGCTGCTGTACTATTGCCAGAAACCCCAACGCTGGCAGCGTCTCTGGGGAGAGAGCAACCCCAGGGAACTTTCCGCGAAATTCTTTCAAGACATTCCCTCGCACTACGGTGTCCAATCTGGACAATGGCAAGGCTGTCAGCAAGGGAAGATGAACATTTCCGCCTGCTGCAACACAAAGGGCTTCCACTGGCGGGCTGAATGTTTTACACAATTTTTTGAACTTTCCTACAAGTGGATGAAAGCCCCATTCCCTTTTCACTCACTTCAGCTCCGGCCAATTTCTTTGTCATCAACGTATGATGAACAAATTGCTTCAACATTTTGTTGTCAATGCAGGCATTCTGAAAATCCACATTTCTTTCATACCCCAAAGCAAGTAACTTTTCCGCAAATGGAGCGCTCAGTCCAGCTGCCACGATTTCATTTTTCTAAGATACCGCTGCCTTTGCAACAACAAGAGGAAAGGAACAATACACGGCTTTTGTCATGAACGGGCGCTCAACTCGGCTAAAGCAATACACGGCTTTTGTCATGAACGGGTGCTCAACTCAGCTAAAGTATAAATACTGAATTTCTACCAGCTCATAGAAAACAGACACGCTCAGCCCAATGCTGACGGAGAAAAAACCCGCTCACAAAGAGCCAACACGTTCAGCCCAATGCTGAAGATAGACCAGCTCACAAAGAGCAAACCCGTTCGGCCCAATGCTGCAAACACGTTCAGCCCAATGCTGAAAATTTAAAATAGACCCGCTCACAAGGAGCAAGCACGTTCAGTCCAAGGCTGAAAAATACTTGCTCACCAAGAGCCAACACATTTAGCCCAATGCTGAAAATAGACCTGCTCACAAAGAGCAAACACAATCAGCCCAATGCTGAAAAAGTACCCGCCCACCAATAGCCAACATGCTCACAAAGAGCAAAACACGCACAGTTCAATGCTGAAAAATAACCCGCTCACAAAGAGCAAAAACACGCTCAGCCCAATGCTGAAATAACCTGCCCCTAAAAGGCAAACACGCGTCCCAAAGCTGAAAATAAGCTATGTTTGGTGGAGGCCAATATGTCTGTAAGATACTTGCTTCACCATCACAGCTCATGGGCTATTTTCAGCCACTATGCTGACACGCAGCAAATCCGAGCACTGATGGGTTGGATGACCAATGTTGATAATTTCCCTTTATATAATTCAAGTTGGGGGCGGCAAGCCAAAGCCAAGCCCTCGCGATCTGCTGCTATATGTGCAACTCCCGTTACTGTATTTAACCCAACCAGCTGCAGGCGTTAGTGCTATTTGAAGGCTCTCTGTGCCACCAGTTACGGAAGCCTGCTCTTCCTCAGAGCTTGCAAAAACCACACCTGAATCGTCAGTTGATCCTCAAACCTTTCTTGCTTCATATCACGCGCGCCCTGATCATTCATCCAAGCATCATCGTCGTCTGAACCAGCAATCACACTTTCTGCTGTGCGCGGTGCGACACTACTCCCCCGCTTCAAAGGCACGACTGGCTCCCAACGCATTTTAGTATTAATGCGCATTTGTGCTGACATTGCGCCGCAAGCTCTACTTCACTCACTGCCAACAGGTTGGCCCAAGAAAGGACTGTGAGCATGGCCGGCGTCCAGACCGCCGTGCACCACAATGCATCGGTGAAAGTTTGCAAGGGCTGTTGTATAAGCCATTGGCTTGTTGTAGCGTGGTAGGAAATAATCTTGCTTGGCGCTGCACTCCAGGCCTTTGATGCTTTTGCAACTACTGTCCGTGCCCATGTCTCTGCCTAAAATTCCACAGCGTAAACACGCCCAAGGCATGCCCCTCTTCTGGCTCTTTACGTCTACTGTCGCGATTGAGCTTAGATATCCTCTGAATGTCAGAGAACCTAAGCCCCGCCAAAGCATTATCCTGCATGCCACTGGAGGGTGGTGCAGAAGCTCGCCCACACCCTTCACCCACTGAGGTGTCGCCTCAATGTATTGGGAGCGCTCTTTGCAAAAAGAGGCAATAGGCACATATCATCTAAGCGCATCTTGCGCAGAGTGGAGCTGTTAGGTGCCACTAGACGGGTGCAGCCAACCCAAATACGCGTCAAGCGCTCTTCATCCACAGCTTCTCGCGCTGAAATGGCGTCGGGCTGGCTGCACAGCAGAGCGAACTGGTGGCAAGGAGAGCTGTCGCACTGGCCGGGCCAGCCTCCCTATGCGCAACTCATCAGCATAAGAGGGGACCTCGACCTTAGCCTTCTGCTTTGGACGTGCCAAAGGCATAGTAACAGCAAAAGAACAAAGAATCACAAAAACCAGCTCTGCTGCCCCACTCACTACAACCACCAAGCTCCAGCAGCTGAGCCACTAGCAACCATGCAAGCAAGGGTGTGGGCACTAGAGAGAGTTAGTGTTATGCAATGAATTGCAGGAAGTCCAAGGGAGTGAATGAGAAGACTGATGATAATTAAAAGACACGGTTGATTAAACAGAAGAACTTCATCGATGAGGGTGCATAAGAGAAAGAAAGTGATGAAGAAGACTAATGCGTATTAAGAAGGAGGTTCATCAAACAGAAAAACTTCGTCGGAAAGAAGAGCGTGCTAAAGAAGAAGAACAAGGTGAATAAAAAGACTGATGTTAAAAAGACAATCTCGATTGATTAAACAGGAGAACTTCATGGAAAAGAAGAAAAACCAGAGGTGGATTAAACAGAAAAACTTCGTCGAAGAAGAGGGCGCTTGAGGAGAGAAAGTGAAAAAGAAGACTAATGCGTATTGAAAAGACGCGGCTGATTAAGCAGAAGAACTTCATCGAAAGAAGAGTGTGCTAAAGAAGAGGAGATTGATAAATAAGACTATTGTTGATGAAGCTCATGAAAATGAAGAGGTGAGTGGCTGCTTTTCCTGAAGTTGTTCTGTTTATCTTAAGCTCTGCACGGCCAGTCGTGGCCAAGACTGCCAGAAAGGCATGGCAGAACGGGAAATTTTGAACAAAATTGTTTTGCGGGAAAGGTGTGTTTGTTCAAGTTGGGATTCGATAGGTAGGACCGATAGCATCTCCAGGCTTTGGTGGCCACTCGCGGCCACCTGTGGCCACTCGTGGAAAAGCGGCCACTCCACTCGAGCGGCTGCAAGTGGCTGTTTTTCTGAATTTCAAATACCGCGCGTTTTGCGACCCCAGTGTTACTTTCATTTATTCTGGAAGATTTATTATATTTCACGGGTCGTTACTTATTTCCATTATTTTCAACCTCGTATTTAGTGAGGTCGGGACTTAAATTACGAAAATATTGGGGGTCGTCGTAAGAAGACGATGAAGGCGAGGAAGGCCTGGCTATGGCTACTTCCGTTGCTTTGGAAGCCGCTCCCCCTTCCACAGCCGAAAACAGCCTATAGATCCCTCAGCTAAGTTGATTCTGCTTTTCTTGCCCGCCCATGCCCCGCATGCGTGGGGTCGTTGTGTTTTTTGACGTAGCCGGCGTGTNCGCCGTCTGCTTTGATGGGCTGTGAATTAGCTAGTGACTTATGTGCTTTACATGGTTTAGTATCAATGTAGTAAGTGTATGCTAGTATGATGTTAGAAGTATATTAATGCTATGCTAAGTGTATGTAAGATATTAACATGTTTACACATGTTAGCTAACTTTATGTTAAAATTAGGCTAACATGTCTAAAGGTGCTAAAAAGTTAGATGAGTTAGAGGTGGCCTGCAAGATGGTAAAATAAGAACAAAACACATGCTGGTATAGGAAGAAGCAAGTATGGTTGGCAAGCCCAATGTGGCTGCGTGGATGCATTGGCTTCTTCTTGAATTATGCATGGCAGGAATCTCGAAAGCTTTTTTTTTTCTGGAAAGCTTGCACATTGGGGCTGATAATTCTGCAAGCCCGTCCAGCAATTGGAGACATATGAGTGCATGTGGCTTGTCAAGAGGAGACTGCACTATCAGCGCTGTATACTGTATATAGCTCAAGCCGGAATGCAGGCTGGGGGGCAGCTGGATCTTTGTTTGACTTCTGGGCAGCCTTTTTTTTTAAATTGAAAAGAAAAATCAGGAAATGTTTAGAAGACCATTCATGCAACTCCAAATTTGGAGGATATGTCATGCAGGTGTCAGGCATGAGCAAGTTGAGGGGCCCTTGTTTCATTCAGGCTGTGAATATGCTATGATGAATGCTCCACTTGTTTCTTCATTTGAGATGTTTGGATAAGAAAGCCTGATGTGGCTGTCGTTTTGCAAGCCTTCAATGGCTGTCATCTTGCAAGCCCTGAGTGGCTGTCATGTAGCAAGCCCTCAGTGGCTGTGATCTAGCAAGCCCTCAGTGGCTGTCATTAAGCTCTTGTAGCTGAACTTGCAAGCTCTTGTAGCTGAAGTTGCCAGCTCCTGTAGCTTCTTATGTGCATGTTTTTTGCAAAGTCTTTGTGTGTGAGTTGGGCTCAGTTGACAGGAGCTGGGAAGTAGCAAGGACACAAGTGCAGAGCAATGTGAATGTAAAGCAAACAGAGTTGGAAAGTTGTTCAGAAGCAACACACGCAGCAACAAGCAACAAGCAACAGGCACAGCAACTTAACAAAAAGCACAGGCCAACATGCACTGCAAAGCCAAAGGAACAGGGTTCTACACAAGACACGGTCCAAGAGTTTCAACCAAACAAGGGTGCAATTGGAGCAATGGCTGGGATCCTCGTCGGACGTGCCAGAGAGCACGCGGTTGAAGGTCGAAAGGTTGCTGGCTAGCAGTGACCCTGTCCTCACCAAAGTGTCTTTGCTGACAGAAGCTCTGCAAGAAGCAGGTCTGTCTTGGCTGCAGAAGGTCAGCCCGTCAGAAATGCTGGTCCATCCAGCCAACCGTTCTGGACAAATGGTAGGGGCAATGGATGTATGGACCAAGGGGCAAGCCTTGTATGACGTCGGCGTTCGTCGCGAACTGCTTTCAGACAGTATGTGCTTTGAACTGTCTGTCAATCCTGAGGAACGAAGCCAGCAAATCGCGAAGAACGTAGCACTTGCCCAGAGCTCTCCAAACATCATTGCCGGTGTAAACGGCAAAGAAAGGTTCCTGTCTGTGTCCTGCAGCCACAGGTGCGCCTGGTTGAAGGCATTAGCTTCCAACCTCCCAGGACCACAAGCAGAGGCAATGCAGCTGAGAAGGGAGATGCCAAAGCAGATGCAGTTCTGGACCTCATACAAAGTTATGAGTGGCGGGTTTTCAGCCATGTGGTGGAAAAAGGCTTTCCACACTTGCCTGGTTTCATTGCCATGGCCTTAAACGCCAGCAACAACCTCAGCAAGCAGGTAGGTGAAGTGGAAGCGATGGCCTTGATAGCAGAACGTCTCAAGTCGGGACAGAATCTTTCGAGTGCTGTTGCAGATGCACCGGTTTGCAAGGCTTATGTTGGAGCATTGGCTCACTATGTGAGCTGGTTCGGAGGCGGCTCTGACTATATCTTTGTCCATTTCCTTCTCCACTTCAGTACCTTGGCAGCAAGGCAAGTGAAGCCCTTGTGGCGCTTCATGACAACTCAAGCCCAAGTGGCTCCTCCCATGACAAGCCAAGCCTTGATGGCTGTTACATGACAAGTCAACTTTACAGTAAGCCCTTTTGTGGCTGCATGTCTATCACTTCAAGCCTTTGTGGCTGCAAACTTCCGATGCAAGCCCATTGTGGCTACCAAATCAAGCTCCAGTAGCTTTTTGAAGCCTTCATTGGCTGTCATCTTCATCGATTCGTCAAATCTTGCATTTTTATCCTGAGGCAAGACCTACAGCACTGTTCTGGTGGGTGAAGAATTGATGACGGCCCTTGCGTATTTAGACATGAAGGAACCTGAAGAATTATTTCCGCACCTGCGGATGGCTCTGTGCCTTGTTTGCATTGGGCATGTTATGTTGGAAGTATAGTCTTGTGTCAAGTCATACAACATCATGCAATATCTTGCCTTTTTTGAACCGCCTCAGGATTGCGACAATTTTGACGTCCGAGAGGTCCACAGACGGCGTCTCTCGTTTGTTGTCAAAGGCAGACCTGGAGCGATTGAAGTTAGAGAAGGCGAAGCCGCTTGCAAAGGTTGCTGAGTGCCTTGGATTGGATTTCTTTTTGGCAAGTCATTGGGTACAGAATTTGCAAAAGACAAGTGATTTTTTTAATGGGAACAATGATTGCATCACTGAGGGAGTTGTTGCAAGACTCGTGGTCAATGATGAAAAGGACCTCTGAAGAAGCCAACCACTACGGCGCTTTTGGCCGTTTGTGTTGTCGGGTCTGTCTCTTCCTGACAAACAAGCAACGGTTATCCCGCGAGAATGTGGAATACCATTCCTTGACCGAAATTGCAGCTATCTTCACCAAGGAGTTGAAAGATGGTCCTCCTGTTGCAGCACCATCGGAAACAGTTGTGGAACGTTCTGTCGATGTCCTGACAGCTTCAGGGACAGAAAAGGCATTGCTGCAGAATCAGCACCTGAAGATGGGTGAAATGCACCATGGCTGAGTCGATTGTCTTTATCTTTAAACCAGAATGTTTTACTTTGTTGCTGTCCAGTCCAAAAAATGTCATGTATGTTCTAAGCGCTGAAAATTTGTATACACCTTTTTTTTTCTGGAAATCTTTCATGCGCATGCCATGGCAGGCACACGAATACGAAGGTGCACGGCAACAAGATGTTCTTGTTCCAGGGCACCCGCGATGACAAAATTGTGATGGTGCACAAACCGATCTTTGCCCCCCTGGAGGAAGTGCTGGTGAATGGTGAATTTGCAGGACCTGAAGAGTTGGCGGCACACGAAAGCAGAGCCGCATGCTTTGGTGGATGGCCTGAAGTTGAAAGAGCAGCTGTTTCAGCACAGCTCTGCGGTGCAAGATGAGTTAGACAGGGCGAAGGTGTCCCATGCCTTGCTGACCGCTTGCATGGCCAACAGGTACGACCACGAATTGGAATTGGCTTTTTCCCAGGATCCGAATGGTGTATGGACTTTGAAAAGCTTCAAGCAAAAGGTTTTGAAGTTGCTTCCTTGTGGCAATGTTTCAAAGGTGAAAGGAGATATCCCTTCCAACAAGATTGCGCTTAAAGCTGGCAGCTCCAAGTTTGTTGTCACACCTTACCCCAAAGTCTTTGCGCATTTCTGGCAAGTGAAGACAACGTCTAAATCAGAGGAGGCAACAGTGCAGCGTGGAGAATTGATGGTGGAGAATGTGAAGATCCCCTATTTCTTCAACCCGAAGAACTTGGGCAAGGGTGTGCAACTCTTGGTGGCTGATGAGAAGGATGAGAAGAAAGAGGATCCTGCGGAGGCTTCTCCTGCTGCTGCCAAGAAGCGCAAGACAGCATGAAAAGGTTTACAAGGTTTTGGTATCTATGTCTTATGTTGTGGTCTGCAGTATGGAGGTACATCTTGACTCGAATCTTGAAGGCTTTGGCAAAAAGGTGGGAAGTAACGCTGCTGCAAGCTGTCAAAGCTTCTTTGGGTCAAGCCCACTG
The DNA here is from genome assembly GCA_000507305.1 of Breviolum minutum Mf 1.05b.01. NCBI lineage: Eukaryota > Dinophyceae > Suessiales > Symbiodiniaceae > Breviolum > Breviolum minutum. The sequence continues at coordinate 7,362 of DF244559.1, read as the reverse complement.
TGGCTCTTTTTGTTTGTAAGCCTGTCAAGCTCCAGTAGCTATTCAAGCACAGTAACAAATTGTGTGGCGAATCTTGAAATCAATATGGGACCGGAATCTTTGAATGCTCAAGGAAATATTCCGACATGGTTGAAATAACCACACGTGTTGAGGCATCGTTTTTGAATGGCAAAGCGGTGGCCTTACCTCGAGACTTGGTGGTGGAACACGAGGGCTGTAGATTTTTGAAGATTCGAGCGACCTCGCCAGCCATTTGCAAATTGCTGTCTCCGAATGCACCAAAGCAAAACCCCTCCTTCAGCTCAAGCCCAGCTTTCGCCGACCTTGTGAAGAAAAGAAATGAGGCAGCTCTGGTGGATGCACAAGAGGAGGAAGACGAGGAGAAGCAAAATATTTGGTCTGTGGCTGGAAAGGAGGCAGCACCTGTGAGCAAGAAAAGGAAGAGGACAGGCAGCACAGAAGAACCCTACACTGTCCAAATCGATTGCGATGGCACGAAGATCACATGTCTGGTGCCAGGCCAGCGTCCTGCACGATCCGATCTTGCAGTGTGCTTAGACCCAGCACAGTTGACGGCGGTGTTCAACAAGTTGCTCCCTGACCTTCCTGAATGTTTTGCTGCCACCAAGCGATCCTACAGCAGTGTCAAGCGACAGACCTGAGTGAAGCAAGCCCTGTCGGAAAAGGTTTTGTTTCTTGTTGTAAGCCTGTATGGCTATGTTTTTATCAAGCTCCAGTAGCTCTTCAAGCCAACCTGGCTGTGATGCTTTCAAGCTCCAGTAGCTCTTCAAGCCAACCTGGCTATGATGCTTTCAAGCTCCAGTAGCTATTCAAGCCCTGTTGGCTGTGTTGCTTTCAAGCTCCAGTAGCTGTTCAAGCCCTTTGTGGCTCTGTTTCTGTCAAGCTCCTAGTAGCTGTGCAAGCCAAACTGGCTGTGTTCAGAACACGGCAAGCCCTTGTGGTGGCTTTTGTATGTTGTTTGTTGGTCCCATCTTCTTTTGTTCAATTTTTTTTCTGTGAAGGCATTTGGAAGCTTCACTTGTAGATCAGACAACATGTCTGAACGATGTCGGTCTCGGTCCCCAGCACGTGGTACTGGAGATAGCGATGGTAGCTGCTGTCCTGTTTGTGGTCAAATTCCAGCATCACAGAAAGATCTACAGATTGCCAAGGCTGAATGTGAAGATTGAGGTAAGACCCTGCAACTGGTCCGAGCTTACCTACAAGATGCCAAGAAGATGGAAATTTGCCGTGAGACACTGCTTGAATTCCAGAAGGAGACGATTTGGAAAGCAGCTGAAACCTTGCAAGGTGTCACGGAGAAGCTGGGAACCAATCCTTACCTCATGCCAATGTGAGAAGGTATGAAGCGACAAGTAAAGTGAGGTCCAAAAAGTGTGCTCTCTTGTATGCAGCAAGCCCATTGTGGCTGTTTCTTTCAAGCCTTTGTATGGCTTTTGTTTTAAACTCAAGCCCTTATTGCAAGCCCTCAGTGGCTTTTCTGGTGAGTTTTTTCTGTTTAATGGTATTTGTTTCTACTAGTATATTGTTTATTCCTCTCATCTATGGTATTTCAATGAATTTGATTATGTTGGTGGTCAAATTGGAAATTGTGTTGTGCACGTCACTGGTTTTTGTTTTGTGTAAAGAAACCATTGGTTTTGACAAATATTTAAACATTGAATATCGAAGTATGCAAAGATTGAACAATACCAAAGAATAAGCCACACTGCACTGTGTCAGGAACCTCTTTAAACACATACCAAATGGTATGTTAAAATGCTTGGTGTTCAAGTGATTCAGTTGTATGTGACAGAAAAATGTTTCTTTTCATTCGATAAGTCTGATAAAGACTGGGATGCATTGATCAACCTCCATCACGAAGATAATTTATATTGTCTTTGGATTGACAAATGTTATTGAAGAAAAAAAATGTATATAAGTGTTTCCTTTACAAGCCCATTGTGGCTATGGTCTCTTTCAAGCCTTCCATGGCCTCAGATGTATGTCACCATATGTTTATGTCGACCGCAGCCATTTCTAGTGATGTTTTACTGCAAGAAATGTTTGACAATCCATTCTTGACAATATTCAATCAAAGAAAAAAACAATTCCAAATCAAGACCTCAGTTCGTAAAATTTGTATGACTATATGATTTTATTATAAATATTCATTTTTTCCAAATTCAGAATTTGAATTTAACGAGCTCACTGGTAAACCTTCAATTCATATTATGAATTTAAGGCCTCCAATGATGAACCTTAGATTCATAAAATGAATTTAAGGCCTCCAATGATGACCCTTAGATTCATAAAATGAATTTAAGGCCTCCAATGATGACCCTTAGATTCATAAAATGAATTTAAGGCCTCCAATGATGACCCTTAGATTCATAAAATGAATTTAAGGCCTCCAATGATGACCCTTAGATTCATAAAATGAATTTAAGGCCTCCAATGATGACCCTTAGATTCATAAAATGAATTTAAGGCCTCCAATGATGACCCTTAGATTCATAAAATGAATTTAAGGCCTCCAATGATGACCCTTAGATTCATAAAATGAATTTAAGGCCTCCAATGATGACCCTTAGATTCATAAAATGAATTTAAGGCCTCCAATGATGACCCTTAGATTCATAAATTGAATTTAACGTGTTAAATGAATAAATGTAAATTTATTAAAAAAAAAGGAAATATCGATAATATTCAATCTTTCCTTGATCCCTGGCTCAGCAATGTCGGATGCTGATGATTGCTTTGCAGAACCTGGCCTGGCATGGCACCTACTTGGCTACAGTATGGTGAAGGAAGAGCCACAAGAGCCTCCTGAGTGACTTGAATTAACTATTCCCTTTTTTTGTTTTTTTTGGGATTATTTCCACTTTCAGGTCTACAATGGCTCAACCTGTGCCTGGCAGCCCTGCAGATAGCAACAAGACAGTTTGTCCACCCGGTCCTGTCACTCCAGATGGTTCAGAGAAGACCTTGTGTGATGAGTGCCTTGGAATTGGAGTTTGAGATGGTGGCTGAGGAGGAACCCCCACAGCCATCTAGCCACACAGGAGATCCAGGTGAGCAATAAGACTGGGGTGCAGCATGGGCAAAGGAGCTCGAGACAGAGATGAAGAAAAAAGATGCTGCAGGATGGCGTCTGGGGTGCAAAAGGCAAGTGGAGAAAGAGAGCAAGGCCACAACCACCAAAGGCACCATGACCAAAGCTGATGAGAAGAAACTTCGCCATGGCTGGCTCAACAAGTTTGCAGTGGTGATCCAAGCAATGGATGATGGCGAATGGGATTTGGTCGACCGCTATGTCAAGAAGTTGCTGGTCATTAATGAGTTCAAAAAAACTTTTGCAAAGACAATACGTAAATACAAATCTCACATGCATTGATTTCAAAAACAAAGTGTTGATCTTGACACCTCCCTGTTGCTGTCTCTCAGGTTTCGTGGTGCCAAAGACATGGCTGAGACACTGGTGCTGCACAAGGGGGCCAAGTACAGCAATCGAGGAGTTGATGTCCATCGAAACTACTTGGCTTTGGGACCACAGTGGTGAAGAGCTGTCAGGCGGTGGTGTATAAAAAAAAGTGTGCCCTTGTTTTATCAAGCCTTTATGGCTGCTGGCCTTGCAAGCCCTTTGTGGCTGTTTTTTTTGGGCTATCTATCAAGCCTTTAATGGCTCCTCGTACTTCAAGCCCATAGTGGCTATGATTTCCATGTTATTCTTTTTGTGTTACTCTTTGGACCTGTGTTTGTGCAAGCCCTTTGTGGCTGTTTTTGAAAAGAATCAAGCCCATGTGGCTACCAACACCTGCAAGTTTAGATAAGTACCTTGTAAATTGATGGTCTGAAGCCTTTTTTTGGCTACAAAGCCCGGCATTGTGAAGCAAACCGCAAAAAGGTGGTAGCCACAGATGTCGGTGTGGAAGCTTGAAGACTTTTTGGCAGAGCTTGACAACATGGCCGAGCTACACAAAAAGAGGCCCAACAGTGTGTTGGCCCAAGGCTTGTGGAGTTCTGTGTGTACCAAGTTGACATCGGTACCACATTGGAGGGCTCAAGAAGTCATGCGGCTAATGGACAAAGTTGATGAGATTGAGCTACCTGAGGGGTTGAAGACGAACATGCAAGGGACTTTGGATAGTTTGGTGTCCACTAACTTGGGACACATGAAGATAGTGGCTGGAACACAAACTTTGGAAGCCTTGAGTCCATACCTTTCCAAGACGGATTGGTCTTCCTTGGCTGAATGCACCGTGACCAGCGATGCAATGCTTGTGCTTGCTACCCGCTTGAGGAAGCTTGGTGTGGTGCAACTCAAAGAGGGCACCAAAAAACAAGTGATGGCTTTGTTGGTGTGGTGGCACAAAGACCAACATTCCAGGACCATGGCCGCTTTACAATATGTTCCAAGAATTTGTGAGGCTCTTTACCAACTTACAAGTTGCTTGTCATGCACCGAGCCAGTCGGTGTACCCAGACAATCCCATGTCGTTGCCTTCCGTCTGGCTTGGTCAGGCTTATGGCGCTGAAAACGGACCTGCCCTGACCAATTTGTCCTTGCAGCCCTACTTTGCCAAGATTCCTCTACGCACAACATCGTCGTTGCTTCAGAACAAAAGCACCGCTGCTGCTGCTGTGCAGAACCCAGCTGTGAACAATGCTTTGGTGCCTACTGTCGAGAATCCCATGGCCACTGACCGATTGGCCCTAGCTTTGGAGAAGTTCATGGACAAATGGCAACCTCCAGCAATGCCAGCTCCAGCCGCTCCAGTGCCTCTCTGTGACATGTCCAAATGCATGCCTACTGCTGTTGTGGAAAAGGTTGTGGAAAAGCCGGTGGTGGAAAAGCCCGCAGCACCTTTGCCAGCTGCACAAACCCAATTGGCTGACACTGCTTCCTTGGAAGCATTTGAGGATAAGGCAATGGAAATGATAGCTGCCAAAAAGGAAAGCAAGTCCACTAGCAAAGCATGCTTCAAAAGGCCTGCAGCTGGCCCTAAGAAGAAAGTGAAGAAAACCACACCTGTAGAAGTTTTTGGTTGTCTTCGATGCCGCGGCAATGTTCGTGGCTGTGACACCTGCAAGAATCCTAACTTTAAAGGACGACGTTTTAGCAGCCGCCATGAATGGAATGAGTTCATGTAGAGCAAGAATAAGAAGAAATGCCATGGGTGAGAGATCAGACTGGCCAGGGGTGCATGCTGTGAATAAGCATGGCATGCTTGGGTTTCGACTAGCTGGAAGCTGTCAGGCCACTTTGCAGATTCGAGTCTTTTGGCAAAGCCTGGAAAAAAGAGCGTGGCCTTGCAAGCTGCTTGTAGCTTTTCTTTGCAAGCTCCTTGTAGCTTTTCTCTGCAAGCTCCTTGTAGCTTTTCTTTGCAAGCCCTCAGTGGCTATAAAGAACCTTGCAAGCCCTTGTGGCTCTCATGTCTCTCAAGCCCCTGTGTGGCTTCCTGGATGCAGACTTCATGGAGACATTGCATGTACTGATGTTTTACATATTCATTCTGCAAGCTGGCTTCAAATAATGTATAGATGCAAACATTCCACAAAAAGACATTCACCACATGTTCCATGCCACATCATACCAAAAACACATCGTCTGGTTGCAAGCCCTTCCAAGTTCAACATTCTTTGTACTGTACTGTTTTTTTGTTTTTAGTTTTGCCCAGGAGTTTAGTGCCCATGGTTGAGTCTACAAAGAGAGACGAGCAGTTGCAGCGCCTCCATGGATTACGGCAAGCTGTCCCTCACGTTTCAAAGAGTGCCTTACATCACATCCTCACCGATGTGGCTGAGAATGGTCTTCCAGATCTCATGCATCCGAAGGCGATGAGGGAGGGCGCAGACTTGGAGCTGAATAAGCATACAGCATACGGTCCATTGTTTTTGACCAGAAGCCTAACAATGATAGATGGTACACAGTCAGAGTTTGTCATAGTGAACTTTTTGACACTACTCTATTCAGCTTGTAGCTTGGGAGGCATCTTCACTGAAACAGTTCAAGCCTGTGTGGCTCAAAATGGCGCACCAACTTTAGAAGCCCCATGGAACTTGGTTTTATATACGGACGAGTGTTTTCCTGGCAATCCTTTGGGTGCAAAGGCTGGTAAGAAGCTTTGGGTGTGCTACGCTACTTTCAAAGAATTTCATCGTTCCCTACACAAAGAAGACTTGTGGTTGCCGATCTTTGTTTGTCGGTCCAGTCGTGTCCAGCAGATTGCAGGTCACATGTCGCAGGTGGTGAAAGAACTCTTGCTGTCCATCTTCAAAACAGATGCAGGAAACCCAGAAGAGTTTGGTATTCTTGTTCATGATGCTTCCAGACGACCATTTCGATTTGTCTTCCAATTCAGCTTGCTGGTGCAGGATGGCAGTGCACACAAGTACTGCTTTGGAGTGAAGGGCGACTCTGGCTCCCGATACTGTTTGAAGCGCGCCAATGTGCTACAGCTTGAGACAGGTCTTGTTGAGGATGAGGCGGTGGTGAAGATGCCTTTGTCCAAAAGCGCTTTAGTCTTAAGCACAGATGCAGCAGTTTGTGCATCTTTCGACCGGCTGGAAAAGCGCCATATGGTGTTTGTCCTTCTTCAGAGTTTGCTCAATGGGAGCAAGCGTCCGGTTGGTCCTTCTCAGAGCATGGCATTATGGCATGTAAAGAACTTCGACCAATGTTACGCCCAGTGTCTTCTTTTCATCACGATTGGATGCATGGTGTGTGTCAAGGTTGCATGAACATCTACATGTACCTGATTCTGGAGGCGCTGACTGAGGCTGGGCTGCAGGCCTGGAAGAATTTTACTGAATTTTGTCAGCTGTGGTCCTTGCCAGCAGTACAAGTTCAGACAACCAAACTCTGGGACTTGTTCACACCAAAGCGAGTGGAAGCACACAAGAAAGCAAAGCGTTTGAAGATTTCAGCTTCAGAGGTTTTGTCCTTATACCCTATCATGGAGCAATATGTTTTAACCATTGGTTTGAAAACTGACAAGCAGACAGAGTGCCGTGCTTTCTTAGCTATGTGCCGGTTGGTTCATTTATTGCAGTCCACTGTTCATGGTTCGGTGATGCGCAGGCAACTGGACACATGCGCTGAAGAATGCCTCCAACTTGGTCAGGCTTGCAAGTGGGACGCATTCTTCATTAAAAAGTTCCATTGGATTCTCCACCTGGGCGACACGCTGGAGTTGCATGGAGCTTTGCTCAATTGTTGGGCAGTCGAACGCAAGCATAAACAGATCTTGCGAGTCGGAGAGGACATCTCCAATTTGAAAAAATACGAAATGAGTGTATACAAGGAGGTGCTTGCTCAACAACTTAGTCGACTTTCTTTGACTCCAAAGCCTCCTTTTT
>DF244558.1:15173-25670 GCA_000507305.1 Breviolum minutum Mf 1.05b.01 | reverse complement strand
ACAGGCATTGTCACAACAGTAATTAACCCCAAACAAAAACCCAACAACAACACAAACAACAACTAAGCAACCAAACACAAACAAAAACAACCAAACAAAAACATACACAATGTTCATTAAAGTGATGCACATATTTTCGAAAAGCAAGATCTTAAGTTAATGATGATTCTCAATCAAGACATCTTCGCAAAAAGCTTTGGTATAGGTTGAGTAAAGAGACATCAATGACAATAGGTCTGTATGTATCTGGATTAAGCCTAGGATGAGGAGTTGAAGGAGAAGAAGACGAAGAGTTGAAGGAGAAGAAGACGCAGAGTTGAAGGAGAAGAAGATGAAGAGTTGAAGGAGAAGAAGACGAAGAGTTGAAGGAGAAGAAGATGAAGAGTTGAAGGAGAAGAAGACGAAGAGTTGAAGGAGAAGAAGACGCAGAGTTGAAGGAGAAGAAGATGGACAGTTGAAGGAGAAGAAGATGAAGAGTTGAAGGAGAAGAAGATGAAGAGTTGAAGGAGAAGAAGATGAAGAGTTGAAGGAGAAAAAGACGAAGCGTTGAAGGAGAAGAAAGAAGAGGAAGAAAGTCCCGGAAGAGCGAACCAACAATTACTGACTACTTGATGGACAACAAATCAATGAAGGGGTTCGTGGAGTAGATAGAAGCTTGGCCAAGCAACAAATGCATTCAAGAATCAAGAAGATCTATATAATTGAACAATTTAGCTATCAGTGATGGTTTGGTTGGATTGACTTTTGAGCAGCGCTCCACCATTTTCAGTGACAACAAGCCTTACGCCTTGAGCTGGGTCAAAGATGAAATCAGGCTGTGCACTGAAGTCTCTTATGGCTCAGGCAAGTCATGAAATACAATGAGTACGCTCTTGGAACACCTGGAACATGCTACTAGTAAGCCACTACCGTAGGGGTATTGGAGGGTTTTGGTGTGCAGCAATCTCGGATTAGCTTTGCCGATATACGCTTGTGATTTATCGTGATATCTTTAATGAGGTGCACATCGCTGTCCCAAATGTGGTCCGGTTTGAAGAAGCACTTCTCTTTTTCTTGGAAGCGCATGCGATCAGCAACTGCCCATCCACGGTCATTGCCAGGATGCCCCTGTCAAAGACTCATGTTACGTCGTCGACAGAAAATCTGCCAGAGGGCGGCTTCCAAGAATCCCAACTTCCATTTTCGTCGCACTGACCAGTAGACTGTCGTCAACGCTCGGAACACTGTGTGCGTGCGCGCCACACACGCACAATCACACAACAAAACAAACATTGCAATCCACAATTCAAATCATCAACCGTAGGTTCAAAAGCCACACGATGCCAACCTCAGCATCATTGAACTAATGGCCCACTTCAAATTCCATCCATCACACTGGACGGAACTTGGACTGAAAAAGAGCCACCGCTATTCAAATCACCTTTCTTAGTGAAACTGCTGTGGAAGTCAGTTGATACTGATAGTGTTGATACAGCATCCGCTATTCACACAGTCAGCAAACCTGTCACCACGCATGCCTATCTCGGCCTGCGTCCTTCCAACTCCGATCAGCCTTGTTGCCTTTGCGTGTTCTGGAATCGTAGCGTATTACTCGGTCCCGGGAAAGACTTCCCTGAGGACGAACTGAATGACGCTCTCCACGCTCTGAGTGTCTTTTGCCTCCATGTTCTATACGTCTAATCTCGGAGAGCTCCACACTGGGGTAGTGAACTGCACAGCCTCCACCATACCTGACAATGAACTTGCACGAATAGGAATGAAATTGCATCTTCAAGGGCCTGACTGGAGTCAGGGAGCAACTTCAGTTCACAAAAAATTGTTTGGGAGCGCTTGGTTAAATGCTTGAGGCTGGATACATTCTGTGGCCAGGCTTTGCCGAACGCAAAATACAGAATGGTAAGGAAACCAAGGGGGAAAAGGATGCAAGAAAACGGTAGTCCTATGTAGTCCTTTACTCTAACCCTTTGCGAAGACTGCATCCGGCGAAGGATGAAAGAACACATGTATAAGCAGCCAGCACGAAACCTTACGACATCTTATGACATTTTGCTGCAAAAAACCCATCAAATGTAGATAGTTTCATGTTCAGTAAGTAACTAATTTCATCCTCCAAGTTGCAAGCAAGCTTCGAACCTGCCGCTCCTGCGCTCCCTGCCATGAAAGTGCAACAGTGGGCAAATGGCCGCATATTGCGCTTGACTCTAGCTCTTCTCCAGTTAGTTTTCATTCGCATTCATTCGCTTGCTGTCATTCAATAGTGCATAGTATCTTCCATACATCTCCCTAATAGAAACAGGACGAGGACAAGAACACAAGCATGCGGGTCAAAAGTCATGTACACAATCAATTCAACAGGAAACATTTTGAATCATAGCATCCCGGAGCTGTACCAATCCAGAACACAGTCTATCGCGGACAACACGCTCCTATAGAAGGACAAAACGTTCTTCTTGGTTGCAATAAGAAAATCGTTTTTGTCTCGGGCAAGATTGACTCAACTCGCATGCTCTTGCCTGAGGATGGTAGCTGGATACCATGGCCCTTCGCTAGACTTGACCTGACAGATTTGATGGAAGCCAAACTAAATTCACAGAGCTAAGTGTCACGCCGCAAAGCCAATATGCCTCACGATCTTTCGGGTTGCCCACCATAGCAGACCGTAGCAACTTCAATTGAAACTTGAATGATCTGAACCTACAACTTGACGAAGGTGAACGGAAGCTGCTGAGCGCAATGGTAAGTTTTTTGCCGCTAAGGAGCAGCCGTGCTTTGCAAGGCAGATTCATGTCATAAATTGTTATGTCGCTTTCCTATGCCCCCGAAAACGAAGGAATTCTGCAAAATAGAATCGGGTACGTGTGAGCGGCCTGTGGGCTAAATCCAAAATAGACTGGAACAGCCCCAAGCCAAGAGCATCAGCTGGAAAGTAGGCTCAAGATGCAAAGAGCATCCGGAGTACAGGATTGCTACATGATCGCAATCATTCGCAATCCAAAACAAGCCATGACTCATATCTGCACCCTACGACAGGATATAAGATGATATAAGCATTCACGTTGTGGAGCCAATTTCTTTGAAACCCACAATCCCCTACCATGATTCAGAAACGTGAGGGTAAGCACGACAAATGAAAAAAGAAAAACACCATGACAACGGCACCCAGTGAGCACGGAATTTGGCAGCAGTACGCAGGACAGTAGTCATTGAGAGCTTGTATAAAAACTGCTAAAGGCTGCCTACAGTACAGGAGCATATAGGATGATTCCTCGCTTTGGACTTGTATAGCTGTAATTAGTTGTATATGCTGTATGGCCTTTATAATGATTGGATTGGATGCTGTAGGGGGTCTTGATATAGGGAGTTGTACGTGCTGCGCAGTTCTACAGGACAGAGTTGTATAAGAAAGTCGCATACACATTCCTATAGGATCCCATATGTAGGTGATGCTATGTGGTGAGGTTTTTTGGAATGCATTAAACCCAGCAGGAGTTTGGGATGGAGTTGTACAGGGATGTAAACTGTCCTGTACAAAGTCTCAGAGGGAGTTCTACAAAGAGATTCCAACAAAATTATCAAAATTTTGTAGGATCCTATAGAAAGTTCTGGGGGTCTTGTAGGATCCTGCAACAAAATCCTGTACGACGCTTTCAAGGGAGTCTTGTCTTATAAGAGACCTATAATGAATTGACAGTCATGGAATGCATTACCGGCATGCTGTATGTAGATACTGAGTTCACGAGTTGGAGTAGGACTATCATACCTCTCATAAGAAAAGGGAGTCTTAGTGTCTTTGTGGGATGCTATCTAGGATGGATGCTTTCGGAAGCGATAGGACCGTAAAGGATCCTTAGATCACGAGAGGACCCCTTAGCCTCCCCACAAGAATCTTTTTGCAACTGAACTCCTTAATCGATCCTATAGCACTCTGTCTAGGGCTCCCTATCCTTTGCGACTCCCACATCTATAGGACGCTGCTGTGGGATTGCATAGGGCTCCATAGGAGGATCTTGTAAGACTATTTTAAAGGTAGTCCATGTAAGATCATATAGGCAGTCGTATAGGGTACCATTGCGAATCCCGTACTGCTGTGGCAATCACTACTGAAGCATCTCTTGTAAGTGTTTGGTTGTCGTGGTTTCTATCTACCCCATCCTCTATGAATCATTCACACTACCTCATTGGCACTCACGACAGACAGTACGATACAAGCATTCACGTTTTGGAGGCAGGTTTGGAACCCCCAGTGACAGTCGCATCTTTGCACCAGAACCTTGCATCTTGAACTACCCACGTGCCCCAGCACGTACCGCACACCTATTTTTCCCAGCCCATGAAACACACCTCTTAGCACTTTGAAAAGAAAGTCCAGTTCGCGCGCATTCACAAATAAAAACAAAAATACATGGCGTTCCTATCCTGCAAACGCGACCAAATTTCAGGGCCCTGGCAATGGACCACCCTCATACGGCACAGGAAACTCCAGCTGCAACATGCAGCTTTCGTGATAATTGCCACGTTTTTGGGACAAAGGTCTACGTCTCCCCTGGTCGGTGCACCTCATATAAGTTTTCCTTGCCAATTTCAATGTCAAGTGCCTGCAGCGACAAAGAACCCAAGCAACACTTCTAGACGGGAACTTTTTTTTGCTAATGAGATTTTCAGACGTTTGCATTGATGAAAGTATGCATTCATTATGCAAGCTTTTGTTGCACATGTATGCACATGTGGCAATGTTTTCTCGATCTTGCTCCCGGACTGGTATTGTCTCTTGTCAACATGTTGCGCCTGTAGCCGATGAAGCGAGTCGCCCCTAAACTTGGATGTGGATGCAACCTCGTCTGCAAACTGCAAGTCGAAAGAAGTCGATACCGCACCAGTTGCAAACGGCGTCAGCAATGCTCTGTGACTACGAAACTGTCGAGCAGAGACATCAGACATCATGACATCACAGAATCTCGAACACTGAATGCTCCACAAAAAGGCACCTTGCGGCCATGCCCCGGTGATCGTGATCTTGACCTATGTAAGCATTCATGTCAGAGAGACAACGCACTGAATTTCCATTGTCTTATTCAATGCAATGTGTTGGTTCTTGCTACTGCATAGGCTCGACATGGCTCGACAAAAGACTGTAGGAACATGATTTATGGTTTTGAGTGAATGACTTTCGGTGACTCGGTGATACACGATACAAGTGTGTCAAATATCTGAAGTAAAAATGCAAAGTCATGCGAAGTGTAAAGTATACAATACAAATCATCGACGTAATATTGCAGTAAATACTTTGGCAATATACTTTGTGTAGATTTTGCCTGGGTAGGAACTGAGGGTGAAAAGCAGGTCGTCGAAGACAACTTCGACCGAAATATGTTTCAGATGTCTGAATACGTTTGGAGAATGTAACTCTTCAAGTAAAGATCTGAACCCACATCTTTAATCATCTTTAAACGGAGTGGGGTCGAATGGGTAGCATTCAACTTTCACGGCATTAATATCTACGTTAATCATTCTATCTCCATGATTCTATATGTTTTGTTTACCTGCTCCGATGTTTGGGTTCTCGTTTCGTAGTTTGTCCACGAGAGACCGATACCGTCGTTGACTTGCGCCGCTTCATGCTGTTGCTGTCGGATGTTGTGCCATGATGTGCCGCCTTTGGATTTGTTATGGGTGAGTGGGAGGGGTGGTTTCGTCTTTTTCTCCTTCCGTGCCCTTCAAAGATGAAGTCTGAGTCAGGGTCTGAAGTGAAGCGGGTAAGAGGTTCCATTTGGATCCATTTGGCGGATTTTGGTGGATCATTGGGTGAGACCATTCGTGATATTTCATGACTAAGTATCCTCGTGCTTGTCGATGGAGATGCCTCTTGCGTGCTTGTCACTGGTCAGATGCGATAGCCTTGCCGGGTTCGATCTCAGACTTCGTTCAAACCTTGGGCAATCCTTGAGCTGTGTTATGAGCCTCGGCATAATCGTGCAAATTATATCAAATTATGGCAATACCTTGGCAATATGTGCCTGCTCTCTATACTCGGATTATGTTTGTTCAAATGCATGTTTGCATGATATACGCTCGACACTACACGACTTCGCTATCATCAGCTGGTTGGGACTTGATCGGGCGCATCTTGCGGACTAACATTGGTGGATTTTTTCAGGATGACTCGAGGTGGTTGCAATTCGTAATGGCAGTGCCGTACACAGGCTTGCATCTCTTAGACACGTTTAATGCAAATCATTGGACATCACGCGCTCCAAGCCCCCCTTTTAGGGGCCCTGACCCTGGAGTCCGTCCACTCCAGCGACTGCCTGAAGGAGGAGGCTAGGATGTAGCCAAAGACATTCCTACAAATGAGGTGATTCTTGAGACTGCAAGAAGTGATAAATTTTCATATTTTCATAAATTATATCATATCAAATCATGTAATTTCATGTAGACATATGTATAATCATGGCACATGGGACGGATTGTCACCACCCACACATAGTGAGTACATAATATCAGCATATATCAGCGGGGTCAATGCTAGACGTATCGCTACGCATGCCAACCCCTCAACATCTGCAGCATCGGAAATAGCCTCCACTGCCTCTGACATCCTGGTCCTGATCGATGCAAGAAAATCATACAGCCCACAAGTCCGCCAACAAAAATGACTCAGCCTAGTTGCGACTACTGCGAGTTGTGGCATCATGCGGTGTCCCCAGGCGTGTCCGCGGAGTGGCTATAGTCAAATGCAATCAAGACTCAATCAATTAACAAGGATTGACAAGGTACATGCAGGAGGCAAAGTCAAAATAAGGCACATTACTTTACAAGGTGGTTGTTGAGAATTGCGTCCGAAGAGACAGCTTCCAATCCACAAAAGCAGCCTCCCAGTCATCGTAGTCCCAATGGCTCCGGCTCCACCTAGCATCTCATTGTTTACACGAGGTCTCAGTCCACACAAAACAGGTACCTTCCAAAAGTTCGGAGCTCACGAAAGCAACAAGAGTAACAAGAGTTGAAGTATGACTCGTGACTCAGTCTCAAGCCAACCCCCCTGCCCACGGCGAGAGGTATCTCGGCTGTCAGCACCTTTGTGGCAAGGAGACTCTTAACAAGGTCAATATAGGTCAATACTTGACTAATACTTGTACATACTCGTACTGTAGTTCATTTATGTTCATTTGGCCTCCTAAATATTCCTTGAAAGGCTGGTGGACTACGTGCAGTTGAGCATCGGCTGCCTCGACCTTTGCCAGAAACTTTTTCCTTGCAATGATTGCGCAAGGTGTTTGAGCTCGTTCACTTGCACATGCTGATGCTGTTGATGCTGTCTTGCTGTTTGGGACTATACGACAACATAGCATTCTTGGCCGAAAGGGGAAACAATTCCAGCGACTGAACGCCCTGAACAGGTCTTAGCCAAGGAACATTGGCAAATCCTTTCTCGCCGTCCTTTCCCTTTCCATCCCTTCGTCGCTCACCTTTGTCTTTTCCTTTACCTGTGAAATGGGGGGCCCAAAATGGACCACACATCTGTGTGCCGCGGTGGCCTCACTATACCAATGGGAAGGTTTTTGACTTGCTAGCTACTGGTCAGGTCTTGAGTTTTTCATTCTTCCAAACGCATCCAAAAGCTAATTTGCCAGTTACTTGAATCGCAAGAGTCCGCACTGCCAACGCATAGTCTTTTCAAAAAATAGCGAATGAAGTATATACATTCAATATCATTCAACAATCACCAAGTACATGTACAGCATATCAAGTGTAGAGCAAATCTTGCAAGCTGAATGTGCCTTTTGCATTTTTTCCTGTGCTTGGTGGAGACCTCTCTCGAGGTGGAGAGTGTCCTGCACGAACAAGTTGAAGCTTCTCATGCCAACTAAGCCTAAACCACCACAGTCCGGAAAGACATCATCACATCCCAATCACATCCCAATTTGAGAATGTCAGTAGAATGTAGTAACACTATGCAACAATCTCTATTCCAAATTATTGCAAAGGCTAGCGTCCGTCAAGAGTTGATATGATATTCCTCAACTATTGTCAGCATGGGCCGTTCGAAAGCGAGTTGGATTTCATGTGGTTTACCTTTTGCAGCCTTTTGAATGTCACTAAGCCACGATCAAAGACGACTTAGCAATTCGTCCATACAACCGCATTCGTAGGACTGCCAAAGGACAGGATAAGTCGCCAGTTGAATCCTTGCTTAAAGAGTCTGTTAATTCGCTTTCGCGCTTTGAGGACATGCAATAAGCATGTTTCTATCACCGGACGTCAAACATCTATTAATCTATAGCATCTACTACTATAACGTACTGGGATGCCACCCGCGGTTTCAAGCCCTTTCAGCAAAGGAAGAGCAATCACGAACTTCAAACAATTCAGTCGGCAAAACCAAAGATCAAAGCGAAATAATAGTGACTAGAATAGATGGAGTTGACGTTGATGTCAACCCCGAATTAATCAACCTGAGGCTGTTTAGCTAGATTGGTAATATAAAATCGATACTACCATGAAAATCCAAAGCCCCCCAACAAAACAGCAAAGGTTCTGAGTAATCGCGGTTCACATTTTACTAACATCTACTAACACGAGTATATTTATGAGGGACATCGGACATATGACACATGCATGCCTCTTCCAAATAACAACTTGAATTGACTAGCAGCAAAAAAAAACCTTGTCAGTGTATCCCCGGAAAAGCTTGTCAGCAGAATCACGTGGATGCGACCCTCCCTCTAACATCCTCTAATTCTAAGTGTAGAGACAGAAATGCTGCAAGGTTGAGACAACCCTCCCTGGCGACAAGTCCATGCCTTTCGAAATCGAGCCGCCAGTTAGAACTGCAAGTCCTGGATCCAGCACCTGGCATTCCCAAGTTTTCATTACTGCGTTGTGTATACATCTAGGTGCTATCCTGACAAAAATGTCGCAATTGTACCTGCACCTGCTTACCCAGAATGTCCAAAATGATGGTTGCAAAATGTTGCAAGTTCAGCAGGTTCGGTTCAGCAAATCTTTTTGAAAAGTCAATCAGTGGCACACCTGACGGATTCCTCTAAATTCGAATTTGCTTCTAGCGGGGCAAATCTATAGAGGCAAAGCAGCAAAAATGCAATCCTGCCTTCAATCAACCCATTTGTTGTTGCATTTTAGTAGCCACCAGCAGTGCCGAAAGCTGTTCATCAATTTGCCAGGTTTCGAACGTTTCGTGACTTTCCGCGGCGGAGACAACGTCTCCATTGTTCAATCCGCACGCCCCTGCCTGTTGCTGTAAGTCCCGAAAGCGATGTCGAGCTCGCAAAAGATTTTCTTCAATCTCCTCCACAAGTCACTACTGGCATAATAAAAAAAATCCGCTATTTGCATGGACTTTGTAAAATCAAAAAGGCATGTTTCGAAATCAGAGTTCAGTCAATCTAACAGAATGGTTTGAAAAGACACTTTAGGCGTCTTTAAGCGAGACGGAAAAACGTAAAAACAAAATATTAAGAATCACATGTTTCCTATTTTTCCTACATATCAAGATAACTTGTGGCACTCTAAATCACAAGGGGCAACAACTTGCAATGTTTCACAATTTGGGCACGCTTCAAATTTGTTCGTTTTGCGAAAGTTCAAGTTCAGAAGAATCAGAAGAGTTGCCCTGGGAGGCCCCTGCAACAGCAGCCAAGGAAAAAAACAAACAGATTTCCCTTCGTTTCAGCGGCTTTGCCCAAAAAAACAAAGTGAGCCTGAGAGCTCAAAAGACAAACCGGGCACAGGCAACCCGATATTTAATGTAAGGTTAATGTCATGTGTCCGGTTTGTCATTTGGCCGAATTCTTCAACTCATGCTAACCTGGACTCAATTCAAAAGATCCTCCCCCTCTCCTTGCTCTTTCCTGACCTTTTGTCGCACACTTTGTCCGGCCCAATGATAGGGTCCCATTTTTTACCGAAAGCAGGGCAGAGTATATGGAGACAGTTTTTTCCCCACCTGTCAGGTGAGGGTTGTTAGATTTTATGTCAGTCTCTTCTCCTCCTTCTCCTCCTCGTCCTCCTCTCCTCCTTCGTCGTCCTCCTCAATTAACCGCGATCTTATGAGTTCAGTGTGGCGTGCTGGACTCCAACCGCGATGCTGTGAGTTCAGTGTGGCGTGCTGGACCCCAACCGCTATCCTGCGAGTGCAGTGTGGCGTGCCGGACCCCACCTGCGATCCTGCGAGTTCAGTGTGGCGTGCCGGACCCCAACTGTGATCTCGTGAGTTCAGTGCTGCGTGCCGGACCTCACTGTTTGAGTCGCAACTTTCACTCTTGCGGGTTTCGCGTGCTGTGCTTTTGTAGAAAAGCGACATGTGTGTTTGCAGCTCCTTTTAAGTAAGGCGTTGTCATGTCACGTTCAGAACTTTACAATCGTTTCAGACATACACGAAATATACAGCACATGGTCATCGTTTGTCAGTGTTGTGAACCACTGTTTGTTTTCAACGGTTTGTGGCGGTGGAGTTTGTGGTTACGCGCTCTTTCGTCA
>DF244557.1:12473-22907 GCA_000507305.1 Breviolum minutum Mf 1.05b.01 | reverse complement strand
TACTTGGATGTCCCAGGAAGTTAGTAAATGGTTAGTAAATGGTTTATAACCTACTTATAAATGGGGTATATTGATGTATATTGGGGTTATAATCCATTTACTAACCATTTACTAACTTCCTGGGACATCCAAGTACTTAATTTACTTGATTTTTTGTTGATGACATGGTCATAAATCATAATCAAAAGGGATCACATGACAAAAGTAGGAACAAAATGACCCAAAGTGAAAACAACCGAGCCTCAAAACTGCTTGCCATGATTCTGGGAGGAACAAAAATCAAAGCAACAAAAACAACTTGAGGCTTTTCAATGGCATCCATTTGTGATTTTTGTTATGGGAAATATGTGAAATGTAAATACATTGTTTATATATATATATATACACACATAGAGAAAAATACATATGCCTTTTCTTCGAGAAATAATGTGGTTAAAACCCATTTCCAGCTGAGAAAAACAAACATGACGTCAATTGTTCCTGTCTCTATGTTTTCCAAGTCTCTTTCCACTGTGGCGGGTCTCGGCAGGGCTTTTTATGAGGAGCTCGAAAGGTGTCAGGGGAGTCAAGGAATTGAGACCCTCAAAAAGTGGAATAATATGGAATAATAAGAATAATAATAATCATAATACAACAACAACAACAACAACAACAACAACAACAACAACAGTAACAGTAACAACAAAAATAAAAATAAGAACAACAAGTCATTGCAATTTAGAGTTTAAAATGTTTTTCAGTTTCAAATTGGGTGAAAGGGGGGCTACAGCAAGGTACTATTAGCTAGTAGCATGATTGGCATCAAGTAATAGACTCTGTTTTTCTTAGCTGTCTAAGTCTGATTGCAAGAACTTAAAAAAATCTGGCTCAAATTTTCTCAGTGAGATTTTTTTCCTGCCAAAAAAAATGGGTGCTTGGATAAACAAACCTTTCTGAAGCTGTGGTCCTGCCTGTTTTTTTCCGGTGCTCCCATCAAAACTGCCCTTCAGATCTCGAGGGGCCAAGGGTTGGAGTAAAAACACTAACGAAAACGCTGCGTGTATGTAGGTACCAATATCAAAGAGTGAAGGGTGACAAACCTCTGGGAATTTAACAGGAAACGCCCCCTAAAAATAGGCAATCGCTCCCAAAAGGAAAGGATCATCTTCCTTTCAACCATCATTTTTCAGGGGCGAGCTGTTAAATTTCGGGGGTGTAGGATTCAAAGGGTAAAATTCACAGGTGCTGCGCTTGCTGTCTTCCGGAACTTTCAGGCCACAAGGAAAGCAAGACAAAAAATGGAGCCCCAATGACCTCGATCTCTATATTTTTGAAGGGAAGAAACCTCCCCAAAACAAGGCCTTTTCCAATCAAAACAAGGGTCATTTGGGTTCTAGGTGTGTATTATATTAAATATATATATATATATACATATGAATATACATACATAAACAGCACTGCCCAAATACAACCGTCATGGATCACACGGTAGCAGCAAGTGTGTAACAACAAAATCACACCAAGAAACACTAACACTTTACAACAAAAAAACAATAGCACCAAGTAAATTGAAACAAAAACATCACCTTCTTCAAATCCCAAACTGTTGCTACTCCCTTCCTTTTCCTTTGGGGTTTGATCAGTGATCAGATTCCCTCTAAGTCCCAGCACCTCCGCATCATGGCCACTGATAGCATTGAAACGCACGGAAACTCGACCCCTGACCGCCGCTGACCAGCTGAGGGTGAGCTGCTGATTTTTGTGTTTTTGGTTGGATGTCATGTACCCCTCCGAAAAAACTAACATAACAATGGAAAAAACAAACACACTTGAAGATGTATCTCCATATTGAAATTGGTTATTTTCCATTGCTATGTTACTTTGCTGGAAGTCAAAATGGGAATATCATTTCCAGTTTTTTGCGGGCGTGTCCAAAAATTGATGTAATTTTGCAGTGGCAACATTTGAGAGACGAAATCAAGTTAATTTTTGAGAGACACCTACACCCTGGAAGATTAACACGGAAGCTGAAAAAGATGGTTTGGAAGATTCTTGTCCTTTTCAATTGGGTGATTTTGAGGTTCCATGTTAATCTTCCGGGGTATATTGTTTCTCTGATTTTCACTGACCCGTTGAAATGATGGAACACCACGGGTTTTCGGAGCTGGAGGGTGTGATATCCTCATCCCAGAACGATCATGATTTGCCGACTCTGAACTCTTGTTGTTTTTCGGCTCCCAACGTTACTGGAAATAGCCCAACTTAATGGATGGTATGTTGACATACAATGAATATATATATATACAGTATCAACAAATATTAGGTTCCCATCATACCTGTCTTATACCCTCCCTGAAGCTAACATTGCACCTGAAATTTGATGGTTGGAAGGCTAGTTTCCTTTTGGGAAGGTCTATTTTCAAAAGCTATGTTAGTTTCAGGTAGGGTAATTAGCTTTATATTGTTCTTCCGCATCCCTAGGAGTGCAAAATTCTAGAACGAGAAATTCCAAACTGACCTGACTATTAGTCGGGTTATGTTGTGAGCGTCTACTATGGACTTCGGACATCTTGGGACTTGGGACTTGTTTCACTATTGGGGTTTCGATGCTGTTGGGAATTTGTTTTTGAGATCTTTGGAAACCACTCTGCCATCTCAGGACCTCCTGAAACTCTCGTCTCCTTCCTGGGCTTCATTGAAACAAACAAGAGAAATCCTGTAAAGTCCTGTTGCTAAGGGAGACTACAAAATCAGGTTATGTTCCAACCTACTCTACAAAACATAGAACGAGTTTACACTTCACAGCAAAGTCTTATTAAGTATCATTCCGTCGTTGTATATTGATATTGGTTGGTTAAGGTTAAGGTTGCGCCAAAATACATCTCATGTGCAGCAGTGATTTTTCACAATCTTGACAAAACCAAAGGGTAGGTAGGGACATATCCGACCAAACAAAGCTTGCATCATGTTTTGAAAAAAAACATAGCCATCCCCCCCCCCAAAAAAAGGTGGCAAAAAACATCTCCGCCGGGAATGAAATGACGGCCTGTTTTTGGTCGAGGGCTGCACACTGACTGCGTCCTGAAACCAAACAAAGATTCCTTCACCATCCCAATCAGGAACCTTCGCCTGAAACCTTTCCCACATTTCTTCCTTAAGATACCACCCCTGAAAACTAACCTGACTAACTGGAAAAGTCCTCCATTTTTCAATAGGGAATACATTTTAAGGTGCATGTGCAAGCCAGTCATGTTGTTTTGTTTTGGGTGGTACTTGTTGTGTTTTTGATGAAGTGTTTTCAAAAAAATCGCATTGACTTGGAGTATCAAGCAAAGGTACCTGGTCTGACAAACAAAATGGGTGCTTGGTACTCAGGTGATTCTTCAAGAGATAGTGGAAGGTTGTCTAAACTTACCAAAACTTTCCATGGGAATTATCATTGGTAAGAACTATTCAATGACCAATTAGTTAAGAATTATTCAATGACCATAGTAGTTGGTAGTGTAAAAGGTTCAAACATTTTAATGAACATTGTTCCATTGATTAGCTGATTAGCTAAGATTTGAAAACAAAAACACAAAAAACAACGTAGTCTTAGAACCCCAAATGAATGATTTTCTGAAAAACTTCCGAATCGTTCGATGAATCAATTCGTTTCAACCGCTGTGAAAGTCCGCTTCTGGCATGTTGGATCTAAAAGTTGAAAAATTCTACATTCCCTAAGAACCAACAGCGAGTTTACCCCTGGACATAGGCCATTTAACCCCAACAAGGAAGGGCAAACGTCTGTCAACCATCCATTTTCAGGTGCTATGATGGCTATGTTAGTTTTCAGGGAGGGTGTACAAGTTGTATTTTGGGAACTGGCTCGTCACCTGCAGGATGACGTGAAACATTTTCAGTACGGTGATCCACATTGAAAAAGACCTGCCACTGGCATACTGGAAGGCCTTTCGTAACGTAAAACCCAAAACCTCTATGTCATAAATGCTTGACTAAACAACTTTCTACCTGATCTCGATGTTTCCACCTGTTTCATATATCTTTACACCATCTCATTGGATTTGTACTCTCATTTTTCATACTTTTCACAAATATACATTCATAACTCCTTGGAAACCTGCAAACCAAACTCCGAAATACGAAAAAAATCCAACTCTCCCAACAAAAGGTTCAACCAAAAGGTCCTCTGCCAATGGTGGATCTGCAGTGTTGCCAGAATGCTCTTGTGGAATTTGAGGATCCACCTCCTCATGTGCTGACAAAATCGTCGAATGGAATCCTGGTTGTTTAAGAGGGATTCTTATATTGGTTTGTTTTAATCCCTATATAACTAGGTAGTATCGGTAGTATGATATTACCCAACCAACTAGGGTTTTTTGTTCATTACTCAATTATCATGACTGGTCAACCAACCCCCCCTAACGTACCGCCCCGAGAAATAATGCCTTATTAAGGGATTATGAAAGCCATTGGTTTCCCTTATGTAATAAGGCCGGCTATTAAACCCTTATTTCTAAGGGGGGGTACGTTAGGGGGGTTGGTTGATTCGCCATAAAGTTATCCCGGTGAGCAATGGTTGATTATCTGTGGCTATAAAGACAACATGTAATTTGTGTTAAAACAATACATCAAAAACATGCAACTCTTTCCATAATATTAGGGATGAGAACTCAGTGAACTTAATCAATAAATGGCTGTTCATACTGTTGATGGTTCAAACATTCTCAACTAACCACCAACATGTATGCATAATGAATTCCTATGAACAAACAGTAGTGATACATCACCGAAAACTAGCATGGATACCCAAAATGATGGTTTTAGAAAGAGTGGACTCCTTTACAATATGGCCATTGTTGGTATCTATGTTAGATTTCCGTGGTGTAAACATGGATCAACTACAAACACTATTGAAATCTAGTCACTAGTCAGCTCCCTATCTCCATCTATCTCCAAAATCTTCAAAGTATAATCCTCACGTTGCATCCAGTTATGAATCACCATGAACACCGGCAACTCAAAAAACACAAATCCTGATTGATTCATGACAGGATCCTTATCAATTGGCTTATGAAATAATCCTTCCATATCTGGTATCTGGGTATATATGATCCCCTATCTACAACAAAAACAACAGGATTTTGGTCCACTGTTCACATGCTGGTTTTTAACAGCATGCTCGAAAAAAACACGGAGGTTTCCCCAAGGTTTAAGATGACTGAAGGCATGGCGGTTCAACCGGGAATATCCAGCAGTTGAACGAACGGAGAGTGTAACCAACGTTTTTGGTAAACTAACAAATCGGCATAGAAAGACCAGCATTTTGATGATATTTACCAGGATATTTGAGGGATGTTCCATGGCTTTTTGTTAGTTTCCGGGAGGGTACTGTATCTAGTAAGTTGTCATACGAAATTGGCAATTTAACCGAGCTTACCTACATCTACGAACGGTAGTGAAACGTTGCGATTCTACTACAAGTAGAATGTTTACCAGCGGACTTGTTTTGTTTTCAGCTTGGTGGGTTTGAAACTCAAGTTGACAAAAGCAAATATCAAAGAAAAATAACACTGTCCAAAAAGATGGAAGAGAGCACCAAAAAGCGTGGATGAAACCAAAGCCACTTTGATCCACTTTGCTTTTGTAAGTATACTAGTGTAACTATATCATAGATCTATAAATTATGTGTTCCATACCGTTCCCTGGAAGGCACAAGTGAAGCAACACGTGCTTTTTTGATAGCAAACCATGCACATTGGATTCTGGTAGTTTTAACAAATGCAACTTGGATATGATTTTTCTTGATTGGAATGATGTTTTTCTCTATGTAATAAGCCATCCCAAATAAACAACGGAAAAAATGACACAGCCCAACAAGGTTAGCATCATCTATTTGGGACCACTCCACTTGGAGGAAAAAAAACAATTCTCATCTAATGATGACAAGGATGAATTCAACCACCACTGAAACAATGGATCTCCAGTGCTCAACCGTGTGGGGGGGTAAGTAGAAGTGAATTCTGTCACTTGGTCCATCATGTTAACCCATGGGCGGTTCCACACCTGAGTCGTTTCCAATTGAATGTGACTAGGGCTATCCTCAGTGAGCAGAAACATGGATTTCTTCCTCTCGATAGCTCCATTGATCATCTTAGAGAGATACAGAAAACCCCTGCAAACACACATACAAGGTGGGCCCCTACTACTGTAGTTATTTCCATGGGGTTATAACTTATAACTCCTATAAATGGCCTTAAAAACGGATAACTGAAGTTATAACACTTGAACCGGCTGATTCTATGAGGCATGAAGAACTTCATGGGTTTTGAAACTTCAAAACAACAAAAAAATGGTCACTTTTATTCAAGATATTTCTTTCTACGTATATCTACCACAACTAATATCCATAAGAACGATACTATTGAATTTGTGAGATCCACCAATTCATACTCAAAAATTATCCAAGAAAACATAGCATTCTGCTGGAGTGCAAAACTATTTGGTGCCATATCCCGCCGAAGAGGAAAAGGACAAACAATTTATCTTGAAGTTTGGGTAAGGTTAGTTTCGATAAATGGAGGTGAAAGGGACGTCATGGTATTCATTGGTGCAAGTTCCACGAAAGAATCAACATGCACCTCTGAGAAAGTCCAATTAATAGAACCTAGTACAGATAAAGACTTGACCTTCACTACCCTTGGCCTTGACATATCAGTTTATGTTTCTGGATTTACGGTTTTTGTTTTCAAAGCTATTTACAAACACATAGTCAATTTGAGAAATCTTCCAAAAGTCAAGATCAAAGCAAATTAAAAACCTATGTCACAAAATATCAATAGCAAACCCTTCTTCCAAAAAAAGGAACAAATTCCAAGGAATATCCCTTTTTTTTAAGATTCTAAGATGCTTCTTTCCCCAACATGAATCCAACATGGCATTTTTTGGGGGATGAAATCACCAAACCCTCCCAGAAATCTGAGATTTCCAGACCACGGCATCATCTCCCAGCGATGCGCTGGTTAGAGACGCGCTCTGTCGCTCCTGGAGGTGGACGTTTTGTGTATCTTAAAAACCACCTAGATGGGTCACAAAAGGACAAACCCTGGTGGTCTGAATTTAGGATATGTTAAACAGTTACTTTTGTCTTCAGGCATGCCATGTTGATTGATGGAGTAATGGATTGATGGATTGATGGGTTGATGGATTGATGGATTGATGGGTTGATGGATTGATGGATTGATGGATTGATGAATTGATTGATTTACTATCTAATTGATTGATTAAGTAATTGATTAAGTGTTTGCATGACTAAGTGTTTGGTTGATTTATTGATGGATTTGACTGATTTGATTGATTGATGGATTTGACTGATTTGATTGACTGATGCATTGATTGGTTCATTGCTTGGATTGCTACTGTATTGGCCTTGGAGCCCAACTGAACCAACTGATGAATCAAACCAACAAACCAACAAATCAATTTATTGCACTGGATTAATTGATCTGGTCAAATTATAATATTTCACGAACCCAGATTTCCCTGAAATAAGTGGATTTTCCTGACTAAGCCACCTTTTGGGGGAAATCGGTCGTGTAATGTCGCTATAATTTGACCAGATTGATACTGGTCGACTGTTTTGTTGGATAGATGTGATTTTGATTTGCTTAAAACGCCTTCACCCTTGCTGGCCTCTGCCACCTCTGCATTGACTTCCTGGCACAGTAGAGATTGATTTCAAGACCAAAAAACAACACGTGATACGTTTAGATGCATCATGTGAGGTAAATATAGCTTTACATCTGTATATAAAAATATATATATATATATTTCATGTACGTATACATATGTGACTAAAAAATAGGTATATATATTTACATCACATATGCATATGTTATGAGTTATGATAGTTGGTGGTGGTGGTGGTTGAACCACCCAATTGAAAAAACATGCTCGTCAAATTGGATCATTCCTCAAATTTCGGCTTAAAACATGAGACATCCAGTGAAACCACCACCTCCTATACATGCGTGCATCCTATCATGAAGGGAACTGTTGCCTCAAAAAGAAACAATCTCCATTGAAAACCGATGTCTTTCAGAAGACTTCAAGAATAGAACGTCTAGGTGGCTCAGGATTCAGTTGAGAGACAGTTGCTTTAAACAATTGCTGATGTTGAAGGACATGAAATGTCCGATATTTAGTGCCAAATTTAATTGAACTTTGGGTGCGTTTTTTGCATTGTCATCACATAGCTCAACAAAGAGAAACAAAAAACACAAACGCAAGAGCTGGACTAGATCTGGAGAAAACTGATCAAAAGTATTGTATATTTTTTGAAGCATTCAACCCGTAAAAGAAAAAAAACAGAACTACTGAACCATCCACTGGTCTTTTTCCCTCACAGAAAACATCGCATCATACCAAGATTCCTAAATCCATCCAAGTTCACTTATGTTCACTGGCGAAGTACTAAGTGAACAGAAGTGCTACAGCTACAAAACATTCTCTAGCCCATATGGGTGTTTCCTTAAATGGTGGTACCCCAAAATGGATGGTTTAGAATGGAAAACCCTATTAAAATCGGTCATTTGGGGGTACCATCATTTTAGGAAACCCCCCATATATACTTCCCCGACTTTTTTAGGGGGAAGCCGTGCCATGTCAGTTTTTTTTTGAGGTGGTGGGCTTGTAGATGAGACGCCTAAGAGGATGGATTCATCATCTCAAGTTCATTGCGACAGTCAACCTATCCCCCCTGACGTGCCACCCACCAGAAATAAATAAGGCCTTATTAATTAAGGGATTATTATTATTAACCATTGGTTTTCCCTTAATAAAGACTTATTAAACTCTTATTTCTGAGGGGCTACGTTGGGGGTTGGTAGGTTGACTAGCCCAAAACAAGTTGTCGCTCCTCCGCAGCCATCAGCTCTTCCTGATAATTGGCGATAATCTCTTCGCGCCGATCTGCTTCCTACAGAAGCAACTCAGCCAAGACAAAACACGGAGATGCGCCAGTGAAACAAATAAATAAAACGACAAACAGATGCAGTAGATTCTTATACCGCTTGCCTGAATGAAAAACATATAATCAACTATTTAAATCTAAATCTCTTGAACGTGGTACGGTCGTCCGTGCAACAAGCTTTTTTTTTAGGGTGGAAAACCAACAATTAAACATGGGATAAAAGCCATCACATATATACTTGAAAGTCTAGATTTCTACCAATATCTTCTGAGATTCATCTAGGCTACATTCCATTAATGTATATGCCCCACTTTTCTTGGGAAGCTTTCAATCTAACGCTTCGAACATACCAACTACAGCGACTTTGATGAAGTCTGTGTTGCAACCGGATGGGACGCAGCAAATCTCAGCAGGCTAGTGATTGTTGGTAGGATTTGAGCTGTGAAACACATGGCGAACATCGGGTAATGTTTAGCTTGATATACTACCCTTGGCGGACGATGTGAAATATGATAGTTGCCTACTTATATGGAACATCTATACGAATATAATATAAGTTATAACCAACCAGTGTGTCGTGGAATGTGATAAGGATGGATACACTCCCTGAAACTAACATAGCCCCTGAAAATAGGCCTCCCCAAAAGGAAAGTAGTATTCCAACCATCCATTTTTAAGGGCTATGCTAGTTTCAGGGAGGGTAAGTTTTTGTTGCTTTTGTCTTTTCGTGTTTCGTGGCTTGTTTGATTAGCTTCCCACAGATTCCCTGCCTCTTTCTGCACACGGATTGTAGCGATGATGGCTAAACGCGAGCACACCTAAAAAAAGTTGGTCTAATAATTTGGATGATTCCAAATGTTTGAAGCATCATATCATTGAAATATGAGCACTCAAAAGAACAATGTCTCCAAACATACCACTGTAACATAAAAATACATAAAGTAGATATGCATACAATAAATATAAATTCATAGTGTATGTTTTTTGTAAATCTCAACATCTGCAGTGTGTCTTCTTTTTAATCTTGGAATCAAACCACAGTAAACCTCCGAGACATCGAACAAAAACGCTCATGGAGTCCCTGTCTTGAAGGTGATTTTTCAGATGGCAGAGCTTGTCTATTGAGTAACGTGAGGTAAGTCTGTCTATGATAAATTGCGGTCTATGACCCTTCCCGAAACATCCTAGAAACAGCCGCATCAATGGTATATTGATTGAATTTCTCGTAAGAAGAGCCAAAACAATGGGACATTTTCAACTGACCTATGACTGAGATTGGGTACCCATACCACTTTCCACTTTCCCCATATGTAAAATGGTAATTGTTAAGTGGTTCGTTGAATAATGAGTAATACCTTCATTGCGGTCAACCTTTCAAATTCTTTGCATCCTGTTTTTTTGAGAAGGGAAATTCCATACAAAACCCATTTTGAAGGATTTCCGTTGAGGTCCCTATTCAAAACACCACCACCACCACCACCACC
>DF244557.1:0-12380 GCA_000507305.1 Breviolum minutum Mf 1.05b.01 | reverse complement strand
CAACACCAACACCAACACCACCACCACCACCACCACCACCACCACCACCAACAACAACAACAACAACAACAACAACAACAACAACACCAACAACAAAACCACGGCAAACTTGCCAAATCCTATCTGGTCTCCAAGTCACTGGAATAATTCCCAACAGCAACAGTTTCACTGGTGGATCCTGACAGAAAAAAGGCAAACAACTCACGAAGGTGATAATTGGGTGATCAAAAAAATGACCCAAGATGTTGAGGTTGAAATTTGAGAAAGGATAAACTGGCCCTAAGCATCCAGTCATATTCTCAGCAGATGCTTGGTGTATAAAATCACTTCCTCAGCATAGTATTTAGGTTCCATTACCATTCTCAGAAGGTGATTGGATCCCTTGGGTGGATGGAAAACATGTCTTTGGGGTTGTCTGATTTTTTGAACATTCAAAACATGAACATTAGTGCAGGTTGTGAGACTGGTGCTTCAAGGGTGTTTCATTTTTTGAAAGAGCTAACAAAAGTAACTGGTGCTTGTAAAATCTTTCCGAGTCAATATCTGTACATCCTGGAGGTGATTTGGAGCTACCACTTTCTGATCACCAACATCTCACAGTCTCACAATGGTTGTGGAGAGTTCCAACTGTTGCAGTTCTTTGCCCATCAACCCTACACCCGAATTGAAAACTAACGGCGTTTACAACCTGAGATGTTCACCGTTTTTTTTTAACACAAAAACAACATCTGAACCAAACCTTTATTTTTGCGGTGAAACATGTTGAATGAACCCGCGGTGTATCAGTTTTGTTAACACATCATCAGTTGCTTAATCCCAAATGATGGAGAGTAGGTGAGTATCTGCGAGCTGCCATTTAGTAGTATCTTGCGGTGCCAACAAGCCCCGTCAACGTCTATAGAAACGTGCCGGTACCCCCCAACAGTGTAGGGAGCATTGATGATTAAGATAAGAATCCAAGCAACTCTAGTTTTGCAGAACTTTTCCAAATCGTAAACTCAGGATGTATACCTTCCAGGGAAATAACATATCCCGCCTTGGGAAAAGGAAAATCATCTTCAAAATGCCATTTTTGGGGGATATGTTGGTTCCCTGGAGGGTATAATGTCACAAAAAACAGGTGAAGAAGACAGCACATTTCCCTGCTATGTGCCATGTTTTGCCAAACGTCGTGTATTGGGCACAATCTTCACTCCCGAAGAGGTAGACACAACTCCCTGATGCTGGGGGTATTTTGGGTTGGCTTGTTTTTTATCATAAAACTAGCATGCATTTGGAATTGTACAGTGTAGCGTGAACTCCCACATACAACCCAAACGTCAAGTCTACTTCAAGCAAAGCAAAAATTCCTTCAGTGCTTGCTTTCCTAGCAGAACCCAAACTACATCATTTGGCTGAAGGTTAAAATTCAAATGATTCACCAACTTGTAGTATTTTCGAAACTCAGGCTTTGGTCCAACAACTGGTGTATCATCCTTTCAGATCTCTTTCCCATCACCTAAACATGAACATCTGTTCACATCTATTTTCTTGTGTTCCACATGAATACTACATTATTTCCAACCCTCCAAGCACATCCCATTGCATCTCTCCCAACCACTCCCATGAAAACCGCCAAGCCAGGACACCCAAAGTGGTCGTACCACACCCAGTTCGGACAAAGAAATGGGCCATGCGCTATCATCCGGCCAGTCGATCAATAAACTGGCTGCCGTCAGTCTGAATTGGAACATCAAGACCTCAATTGCCAAGCGTTTGATTCAGAAGTTGCCCAGATTTGTTGGAAAACAACAAAAACCATACAAAAACAACCAAACCCAAAAAAACATAAATTGATGGGCGGAGGTAGGACATGTTAGGTGATTTATATAAATTGGTGATTTTGTTTGATTGATTTGTTTGATATCAACCTTTTCTTTCAATTGGCGAAGGTTGGTGATGATGACTTTTTGTTTATACCCAACATTTAGGATTCGGATAGTAAGTACAGAATGTAACTCTGCCACATTGATGATTTTTTTCAGAACTCTGAAACGCTCCGTGATATATCGGGAACCAATGGTTTCATGTTGTTTCCGTCATTCCCAGAACAGGATTCTCGTCACCGGGGTGATTCAGTCCATATGGAACCATGGAACTACCTACAATTGATCTTTACCTTTGGACCCCAAAACCATGAAAAATGAAGGTTTTAAACCCCCAATATATGGGTTATAACACCTAAAAATGAAGGTTGTGGGTTCCCATGGTATGGCAATGGTAAATGGATCGCTAAATATCCCTGGGCGTCGTCCCCATGGATCCTATATTTCTGTAAAAGGTGGAGGTTGCAACAGTTGGGATCCACAAGCCATACGCAATGATTTTTCACGACAATGGACAATCATAAACCTTATGATTATGATTATGATCATCTGCAATCATCATCATATTCAATATAGATACTCACAATAATAAAAAACATCATCATCATCATCATCATCATCATCATCATCATGATAGCGACTTTCTGTTTCTCTACAAAATACAACAAGCCTATGACTATCACTCGGATGCAACCAGTGAACAGAAAAGTCGATGTTGAGTACCCTTTTATCTCTTTCTTTTCGATAACTGAATGACTTGGCTTCATGAAAAAGATAAATGATCCAGCTTCGTTGCTGGTGAGTTCAAACCCCCCAAAATGGGTGGGAAACCTGTCCAGCAAAAGATTCCTGACCTTCGGAAAAAACCACTTACTTGTTGGAACTCCGCAAATGACCAGATTTCAGTTTGAACCATCCGAATGCTTCTTCCTCCTAATGCTTTAAAGCTAAGTTTATCTGAATTGCTTGCATTGAAACAAAAATCATGGACTTTACATAGTATATATATACATACAAGCATCTATTGGTGTACTCTATACCTCATATGGTAATACGGAGCGTAATCTCGTATTACTTGCATGATGTAGTCATTGAGAAGATGGACACAATGTTTTTTCTTGATTCCCCCAAGCGTCGCAAAAAAAATACCACTCTTCCCCTTCACCATTCCTGCAAACTGCTAACGTGAGTTTTGGGATCCAAACAAGAATATATACCGATACTGGCTGTTGCTCTTCACTTTCTGTCTACGTTTATGAATGTCTCTTTAAACAAAAATAACAGTATACTTTTAGGGATGTTAGTTTGCAGAAGTGAAAGCATATTTGAACTGTATTAAATCATTAAATCTCAAAACAAATCAATGGTCAGCAATATTATCCTCCCCCCAAACAAACTGACATTCATCTGCTGCTTGCGTGTTCCCTCACGGAGGGTTTTTACAGTCCTAAAAAGTGGTCAAAACTATGCTCTATCCAGGCACTGTTGCGAAGCGTAGAATGATGTAGCCACAATCCAATTTGTTGGCGTGATTCGTACCCCGCGTGTTGTACAAAAGCAACGCCGGTCCTGATCTGATGGGAATTTTTTGTGGGTGAATTCTGGTGAACTTCCAATGTTGAGTTTGCTACTCATCAATTGTAACATCCAACATGATCCGATTGTTAAGTGAAAATAGCGAAGTCATGATAAACATACCTTGATCCAGTATCAAAATGTATCAATCATTAGTTGTTTTCTTTAAGATTTGATACTTTGATTCATATTGTGGATTTTGATTGATTTCACTATCCAACTGGCTGTGACAAACCCAAGGTCAAGTGAGTTATATCTTGGAAAGAAATGGC
Organism: Breviolum minutum Mf 1.05b.01; assembly: GCA_000507305.1. Taxonomy (NCBI): domain Eukaryota; class Dinophyceae; order Suessiales; family Symbiodiniaceae; genus Breviolum; species Breviolum minutum. Next base: position 8,668 of record DF244557.1, on the reverse strand, counting down.
AATCATCACATCGAACTTCCTGGTGAACCCTATAGATTAGATGTGTTGAATGGAACTTGGGGATACTTCGATTCAAATCGTCCCTGAGAAATTTTAAATTTACAAGCAGCTTTTAGACAAAAAAATCACTCCTTTTCCAAGCACCAGGTCACCAGCCAAGTAAGTGTTTTGGACAGGTCCGGTGTGGGAAATTCAATTGATACAAAGCAAGCAACCATTGATTCGCATCACCAACCCCTTTCAAAATACACTTCGTCACAGCTTTCAGAATGTAGAAATCACATACTGAATTTAGTGAATTTCATGATGTTTTGGATGAGGACAGAAAACTGGATCAACACGCACTGAAAAACATGCTGACGGATGCCAGTACAAACTGTTAATCCTAAACAAACATTTGTTGCTGTTTCACTTATAGCCTATAGCATGTCATGATTCGCGACCGCTGGGTAATACTGGATTGGTAAAATCCTTTCGGTTCGCAACTGGTGTATTAAATACCGATGCATTAAGTCAAGGGACTGCTCTCTTATCAAGGGAAATACTTGTAGCCTAGCCACTTGACACATAGTGTTAGTGATTGTCCTTCCAAAAAGTGACTCAAGCAGAGTTATTTCAATACTTTCCGAAACAGGCAATGTTTTTACACGTCGGCTACACATGAATACACATGACGTGTCAAAACAGACTTCATTCGAATTTTTTAGAACATTTTAAATCCGCATGGGAATCCTTCCGTGAATTTCAGGGCCAAAATCTCTGGACTCTGACTCAGCTGTGTTTGCTGAACTTTCGAAATAACTTTTATGATTTTTCAAGCTTTCCGCTGTAAAACACCATGAAAATGCAACCTGAGACTCTGAGATGATCCAAATTTACACATACCAGGTTCACACCCCCCAATATGATGTTATCCAATGATTTTTGAGAATTCAGGTGCTGAAAAAATCAGAGCTGCAGATTCACTAACTGTAATAATTGTAATATGTAGCCCCTTTTGAGGCCCTCTGGATGTTTTTTAGGGGTCAAGTTAGTATGTATATAAGGAACAAACAATGTATATATATATATATATTTATAAATAAATACACACACACATATATAACCTTCCTCCCATAATCATGATTCAGTGAAACATGGATTTCTTCTCCAATAGTCAGTCAGTTACCTTTGTATTTTGTTACCTTGCAAATATCCAGTCATTCTCCACTTCCATATATCATTTTATATCTATATATATATATACATTAGATCTACGCATATTTCAAAGGTCAGCTGGTGGCCATAAGGACAAACGTACCTTTCCCCATCACTGAGACAAGTGACCGGTGCCCAGCAGCAACGCCAAGGAGTGGACGTCGGTACCAGGCACCTGGCTAGTCAACCTACCCCCTCCCCTGAGGTACCCGGCCCCAGTTGAGGGAAACCACTTGTTTTCATAAGCCCTTAATAAGGAAAAACTTATTTCTGGAGGAGGGGTGTACGTTAGGGGGGAGAGGTTGACTAGCAATGATCAAACACAACAAAGGTAACATTAAAGCCCTTACAACTGTCCCTAAGACTCATTGGACCTTTCAATAGAAGGGCTTGAACCTGTAGAGCAGGGTCTGGGTCCTCAAAATAGCCAGTGATGGGAAGTCAGGATACGTGGGGTTTCTAGGAAAACATCTACTTTTCCTCAGCCTCCCATAATCATGGAAGTGGAAAATAGCCACATTTGAAAGGTAACGATCCTATTGGAGAGGTCCATTTTTCACTGAACCATGATTAGCGGAGGAAGGGTTAAAAAAAGAAATATGAAACCTTAAACCACCCCAAACCTCAAAGATTTGAAATCCGGTAGTCAAATTATGAAGTTTTCAAAGTTCAGAAAAAAAACAATAGGGTACCTTACTCCATGCACCAGGTAGCAACAACAACAACCTTAACAAAAACAACCACAATAACAACCACAACAACAACCTTAACAACCTTTATCCAAACAAACGTCAACTGTTTGAAACAACTCACCCACGACGATGACAGCACCAAAGCAGCACCAAAGCTCAATGCCAACACCTGATCGGGGTGTTAAGGTCGCTTCTGACAATGGCGGAGATAAAGTACCTATCAATTGGATGTATATAGTAGTGCATAAGTGTATATATATATTTAAAACTATATATATATATGTGAAATGAGAAACATGTGGAGGCATTTGGTATGTGTATGTGTATATGAATATAAAAATATACCCTCTCTGAAAATAGGCCATCCAAGAAGGAAACTAGTATTACAAAAGGGTAACTATTTGATCTTGCAAATCATGATCAAAAAACATCATCATTATAAATTTCAATACGAATAAAGTGCTTATCAAGTAGCGAAGTACATGCCCAAACACCTATATATAGATCCTATAGCCTTGGTATATCATTGGGGAAGGTGCCTTCTAAATCTTCTAAAGTTCTGCAATCCCAGATTCATTTCTTGTCAACTCTCACTTTTATCCTGAAAGTTGATTCTCAAAGGTAATTTGAACACAAATATGAGATGTCAATAGTTCCTACCATGGGAACCTACAACCTTCATTTTTGGAGTTACAACCTATATTTTGAGGGCTTGAAACCTTCATTTTTCCATTTGTTTTTGGGGTCCAAAGGTAGCCACTTTATCAGTATACAGATGCATTTCATGACATGCCCTATCTACAACCCACTTTAAGCCAACCAGCATCCCATGTTCAAGCTATGCACAGGCGACATCAGGTGACGTTGGTATTCTGGGAAGGTAGCTGTACGGGGAGTAACTATCACATGTAGCAATCTTCCAATACTGGTTGAATAGAACAGTATGGCTGGAAACACAGGCAATTACTATAGCTAATAGGCAATGGTCGGTACATATCAAACCAACCTTTCACACGCAATGATGGGGATGTTTGCACCGCATTGCCCAACAAAACCGTGCACAACTGGAATGATCGCATTGTTTTCGCTACAAAATGAAAATTGTTAGCATCACCATTATCATCATCATCATCATCATCATCATCATCATCATCATCATCAATTCTCCATTCTCCATCATCTCTTTCAACCGCCCGACCTATAATCTTGCAATCCAAGTCACACAAATGCAAATCAACTCGTCTGTCCATTTCCTCGTCGAAAGGCAGGCAGGAATTCTCGTGAGGCATTTGTGGATGCTGAAAAATCAACAGAAATACCAGCCTCAACCAAAAGAAAAAATGGTTGGTTAAGAACATGTCCTATAACATGTCAACTCACAGCAATAATAACTTGCTTGTTGATCAACAGGAATGAAGTTCGAGAAACAAAAACATGTGAAACTTGGAAAAAAATGCATGTGGGTCGACACTTGAATTAGGTGACTTTAAAAAGTCATAGGATGGTCTCCTATTTGAATCAGCCATCTCTGGAGGATTTTGGGGTGTCCCTACGTTGAAAAAATGCACCCAATGTCCACTTTTCATCCCCCCTACTCACCAGTCTTGTATACTCACAACTTCTCAGAATTGCATAACATAATGACTGATCTTAACAGGATTTCACTTGAAGCAGTAACAAAAACACATGGCATGAACATCCAATATAGCTCAAGCAAAGGGCTGGATGAGAACAAAATTAAATCTGGTTCACTGCTTTGCAACCAACCACAAGAGACGATTCAAAGCATAGAAATACATAGAAACACATATATTTCTAATTTAACTGTATACATACATATACAAATATCTCAGTCTACATATCATTGATTCCATGCATCATCAACAAACCCACAGTCATAATACATTTGCATACATTTGCAGTAGGTATGTAAGGTCCAACCTCCAAAAATACTGGCTTTGACAGAATTGCGGTGCATCACCAGCAAACATCGAAAAGTATCATAGGGCCTTTGAGAGCATCCAACCGCATCCCCCCAAAAAAACGTCGCTTCCGTCATCATACCAAGCGAAAAACATGGCACCTTCAACAACACCAAAACCATAAGACCTGAGCAATGCTATATCAAATCCATACCCAAAAAATAAGGTCGTTCAACAAGTTCTTTGAAAAACTCCATCCTTTATTACAAACAATGATGTCCCACTTTTCTTATATTGGCGCCCCATTTTCTGGAACAAACATCACAATCCCCAAACAACACCTTTTTAAAGGTCTTTTTTCCCTGCAACCCGCAACAACTCCGCACGGACTGCCTGAGTTTGGCCACGATCAAGGCTTTGTACTTCATGAAACTTCGCAAACATCGACCCTTCTGCACTGTCCAAAAAGTTCCTGACCTGTTCGAAACGGTCCGACCGGTCACGGGTGGGTTTTGTTGATGCAAAAAACTATGAGGGACAACGAAAAATCGAGGGGGAACAATTAAACCTAAAGCTATAGACTTTAAACTAGACACGGGTGGGACCTTCAAAAGACTGAGGGGACACAACAGGAAAAAAAGAGAGGAATTATCCCCTCCCTGAAACTAACATTTTCGCCCCCCCAAAAAATGGGTGGTTGGGAGACAAGCCTTTCCTTTTTGGAATTGCCTATTTTCAGGTGCTATGTCAGTTTCAGGGAGGGTAAACCTCAAGCTAAACTAAAACATGTTCATGTGAAGGGGACGGAAATTTGAATATGAATTTGCTGGCGATGACGTTTTGGTGATGAAATTTGGAAGTGTCATAAACTTGAACTTGTTGGTTTTACTCTGTGCATTCTTCTTAAAAAAAAACACCAAAAATTTCTCGTTTGAAAGATAAACAATCCGTACCCATCAGGTACAATCAACTTGAATTGCTCCTTTCGTAAGTTTTTGGGAACTCTGGATGTGTATCTAACGCATGCATCTTCACCAACAAAAGGCAATACTCAGTTTCCAACTTGCCAACTTTGCACAAAAAGTCACATCCGAGGGAATTTATGAAGTCTGCAATTTTTGCTTCAGATGCTTGGACCAAACATGTGTCTAAACAAATGTCATATATATATATATATTGATATAAATAAGATACGAATAAGTACATATTGCCACGTATCCAACTGGAGAAGAGTTCTGTTGCTAAAAAAATTGCAAAACCAACATACCTGTTGTTTTCTTTCAAGGTGTCACTCACTTCCAACTTCCAACAAGTAGAGACAAGTCTGGCAGGCAAACTCACAAGAAAGTTTCGCCCTTAATCGGCCGAGTTCACCCCTGGTGAACTTGATTTTTGTTTTTTCAGTTGATTACCCGCCCCGAAATTAACATGTCCCCTGGAAAGGGACCATTTGAAAAAGGAAATATCCATTTTCAGGGGACGTGTTAATTTTCAATTGATTATATAAATTGCACCTGGCATAGTCCGAAGAGATTGTATCAATGCTCTCCTCGCGGCGAGCTTAAGGGAGAAAACACACCCAGCAGAAGTCACAGTGGGGTTTGGCATGTGCAAACACTCATTGGAATATGTACGCCCATACACACCTTGTGTAAACTATCCAAATGAAAGCAAATCGCTTTTTTACATGCACTTACAATATGTGTATATATAAATTTAATACATATATATGTATATATTGTCTGTGGAACCTGCTTGCTACATCAAGCCTAAAAGTGACCTTTTTAGAAAATGGTACCTTGGAAACAGAAGAGTTTGTGAGTGTCAATGTCATGGTCCAAACTCCATATAATGTACGTCTGTGTATTAGTATTTATCGAAATAAAATGAAGATATATCACTTTCTGCAATGACCGTAATAAATTTGTGTGAATTGCAGGCATTTGAAGGCCACAAAAGGCTAAACATTAGCACAACCTCACAACCAACTAGCCCTTGTCCTTTTCTGAACATTACTGCCTTCCCTTTCATTACACGATTCGTTTCAACAGAACAACATGTTTCAAATTCGATCCCAAATGCTCCATGTATGGTACATGTAGGTAAATATACCAGTACCATAATAACATTCTTCCTATGGGATATTGTATAAATTATTCCTAAAACATCCTAAAACGTAAAGTGAATCATGCGAGTTTCATTTTCAAAAAAAAACAAATTGCAAAAACCATCATCTGTGAGGCTCCAGAGTGTCTGCTCTCATGCGAAATTGTAGCTTCAGCACCGTCACCTGGACGAAGCTTCCAAACTGTGGGGCCGGACGCGGCATCAATTTGAATACTGGGTAGAAATGAGTGAAAACTGAAAATTATGGACTTATGAAGCACTGGTTTCACTTTAATAAGGCCGGCTATGAAAACGCTTCTTTCTGGGGGGTGGGGGAAGCTTGGGGGGGAGTTGGGGCGAGACCTGCCATGATGAGGGTTTGAAATCCCAAAATATCAGGTATGTTAATTGGGGGCGAAATAACTCCAGCGAAACCCATTGATTTTTGGCCATTTATTGAGGTTAACTAACACAGCCCCTGAAAATAGACCTCTGGAAAAGGAGATTCCTATTGGAAACCACCATTTTTAGTGGCTATGTTAGTTTCAAGGAGGGCAACTCTATTTGTGATGCTGTTGATGGTTCGGAAATCCGGCGAGAAGACCAGTTAGAGGTTGGTAGTTGAAATCCCATTATTGAAAATATGAGGGTCATTTTTACATCCCAGGTGGTTGTTTGGGATTTCGTCCATCAACAGTAAGTCCAAGTATCGATCATTGTTTATATCATGATTGGGAAGGGTTTTGTTTTTGACATCTGAGTTTTTGCAGGTTTAGAGTGTCATCAAAAGATAGTAAAACTATGTAAAATGTATATATACTTGAAGGTAAGTGGCACCTCTCCGCTATGAAACTTGGTTTTTGGATCCATATACAAAAGTGGAGACCTTGGCTTAAAGATACATCAAAAAATGCTGTCTATATCTTCCTTCTGCTATATTATAGTTGTTTGCTTGTGATTCAACTAGTTTCAAAAATTGCTGCCTACTTAACATCAAAACATGGATGGTATTACGATTATATATTCGCTCTCCTGATTAACAAAAGGTCCTGCGTTGTGTAGCCCAAAAGAGACTATATAGGTCAATTTACAGGAGAATAATTCACCCGTAGCAACACGTACACCCCAGAAAAAAAAAAACTAACGGCTGGAACCTGAGATGTTCACCCCTTCGAAACAGAAACAAAAACACATCATCCACACCTCCATTGGAAACGGGCTTCCATGTTGAAATTTCTGGGGGGTGTAAACGTGTAAAACCCTGTAATTTGTGTTCATTAACAACCAGGTTCGCATCTTAAATTTTACCATTGGATGCTACCCTTAAGCAGCATTCCAGCACACCCCCAAAAACCCACGCCACCTTGGCGATTCGCAAGCGTTCCATGTACGCACAAAGAGCCAATGCCAAATGAGGAAACTCAGCGCGGGAAAGTTTCCAACGGTTTCGCGGCGGCCACGGCAAAACAAAGACATGGTCCGTGGAAGTTATCTTACTTACACCCTGGAAGATTAACATGGAACATGTCCTCATGGAGGTTTGGAAGATCATTTTCCTTTCTAAATGGGTGATTTGTAGGTTCCATGTTAATCTTCCAGGGAGTATGGACCATCAAAAGTGCCTCCCAGGCGCATGTTTATCTTATGGACCATCTAAAAGGTGGGCCAGATATCAGGTATTGTAATTGGGGGCGAAATAACTCCAGCGAAACCCATTTATTTTTGGCCACATATTGCGGTTATAAGTCTATTTGTGATGCTGTTGATGGTTCAGAAATCCGGCGAGAAAACCAGTTGAGGTTGATATTGGTAGTTGAAATCCCATTATTTACGACGGGTTTTAGCACCATCCCAGGTGGTTGTCTGGGATTTCTTCCATCAACCATCCCGGGTGGCAAAAGCTACACTGTGATTTTGAGGATTCTGGGGTTCTTTAGCGAGGAAATCGTTCATCGCTCCCCCCAATATCAGAAGGTAGTACCCCCCAAAAAAACTAACATGGAACATGAAAATGATGCTTTCTAATAGGAATTTCCTCTTCCAGGGGTTCATTTTCAGGTTCCCCGGGGTAGTAAGAATGAAAGACTTAATAGTAAGTGGAACTGATTCTAGAGGTATTAATTGTTAATGTAACACCCTTTTAAAGGTGGTTATCCCATTCAATGGGGTTCAATTCTGGAGGTATAATTAGCCCCGGTGGGTGGTGCTATTTCTGGAGCTTATGAAAGACCGCTTGAACTGTAGTACCTGGGTGGTGCTGCAATGAATGCAGGAACAACTACTCCAGATACTCAAATGAAATTCTGGAGGTAACCCCTTTACCGAAACCCTTTACGAATCCATTGGTCCGAATTTCGCCCCAAAAAAAAACAGCCCAAACAGCTTAAATATCAAAGCATTCAATCCATTCAGTGATAGAGAATGAAGCCCATATAGGATCCAGGTACGGTTTATATTTATCAATCCATGAATGGTTGATTTGTATGGTGAATGTAAGCAATCTTTAAATATACTATGACATGGCTCCTATGGGAAGGAATACTGGTAGCAACCTTTCGAAGAAAAGGAAAGGATTGTCTTCAAACACCACTACTTTTCAGTGGGCTATCTTAAACTTTAAGGGGTGTACTAGGTATTGTTTGTGCTGGCGGGTCCCGGAACGACCCCGCAGGATTTTAGTTTTTTTTGGGGTAGGGGTAGGGTGGGGGATGATAAAGTTCTTTGCACTTGTACACATGTTGAATGCTACGC
>DF244556.1:23593-49469 GCA_000507305.1 Breviolum minutum Mf 1.05b.01 | reverse complement strand
CAAAAATCAACCACCAAAATCAAATTGTGAAATCCAACTAGCCAGTCAAACATGCAATAGCACACAAAGCCACATCGCACCATGATATGGCTTCTAGCCATTTATACTTTCACATTTTGTCCAAAAAGAAGCGGCTGACGAATTTTCGCATCGAAAGTATTGAGGACTTGTAGAGTTTGAAGGACCGGAATATGCTCAGCACAGAAGTGTGGGAGAGTGAGGGCAGCGTAGGCAACCATCAATCAAACGGGTTAAGAGTAGAGCATTGAAGAACGTTGGAAGAAAGGATTTCGTTGAGACCAAGCTGGTAGAGAATAGCGGCGGCATTTGGAATTTCTTGTAGGAGTGGGTGGAAAAGGATGAAAGAAAATGGCCATCGTTTTGCTCCGCCAAAGGACAACATTAGGTCAGAGAAATCGGTACTGGTCATCAAGTGCAGGAGTTGAAAGGAAAAGATGCCCCACGCTACCGAGAACCGAGCGAAAAAGTAGGCACCAGTAGCGGGCTGTTTCGTGGAAGGAGAACAAAAGAAGTCAATCGTTGCTAGCAGTGAGATGACAACGCAAGAGAGCGTTGCTCAGCGCGGAATTCATGCCAATTGAAATGCTCTGCTAACAATTTCCAATGATCTGGCTGTGGAAGGTCAGAGGGTAGTTGCATGGCGAGTGGAAAGAAGGTCCCACGTGCCAAAGTAACTAACGTTTCAACTCTTTGGATTTTCCGCATATTGTACCATATCTAACACTGTCAAAGCTGCCATTGGAGGAACTGCCTCCATTTATCTTTCGGGAAAGATCTTCACTAGCGATCGTGCAGGAACGGGGAGAGACTTTCTCAAAGAAGAACTGCTCAAGCGATTATCACACAAAAACATCAGCTTCCTGGACAAGTCCGATCCGCTTCTTCCGCCTGAACTCCAGTCTATGTGCTACTCTTTCCCATTGTCTCAACTACAAAAACATCTGCTCTGATCTTCCTACATCCGCTGTGCAACTTACAGCTGCACTAACCTCACATTCTGACCCGACGTCTGCTTTCCCAAAACCGTCCATGATGCCGAAGATCTTCAATCTCATCCCATACTCAATACTCCTTGCGGTGTCCTGCAGACTCATATTCCACTCAGATAGTTGGCTATCCACACTTACATCGAGAATCTGACACTGAGAAACCACGATATCGAAGATTCCCTCCCTTCTGTCTCCTCTCTCCGCCTGCCTGTCAATACGCAAGACCAAACACACCACATCTCCGGATGTCGCCTCCTCTACTAGTCCTCTGTTATCACTTAAAACGCCCACATTGATCTAGCATCTCTTGACACCGTCCTCACTGTTGCAGGTGTCCTCTGTTTTCTTGTTTGCCGTCTGGCCAGCAGAAGGTTTGGAATCTGCAGAAAGGACAGTGCGGAGAGCAAAAGGGAGGTCGAATAAGTTTTGTAGGAGCCAAAAATACCTTGAACGCAGAGAGAGGTGTGTTTAGAGCGTGGACTCCATAGAGTAGCGTTAAGCAGAGCGGAGAAAAGCCCTTTGGGTGCTACGAGGGCATAGGTGAGAAGGCGATAAAAGTGGAGACCTAAAGCTCGCAAAAGGTGACAGAGTCCAGAGTGTGAGTGAGAGAGAAGTTTAAGAGCTTCTTTGATATCGGGGGCGTTAAAGGAGATCGTCTAAGAGACATCCCAAACATAGGTATAACTCATAGATTCAGATGAGTTCCAGGGAGAAAATGGTTGGATTGGAGGTGGTCAAAGCATGCAGAGTCGCAGCGGAGCTGATCATCAAAGAAGTAATGTTGGATAAGTAGCTTGATAGTGGAAGGAAGAAAGTGCGGAAGGAAGTGTAGGAGACCGGAGAGTGCGGAAATCGATCATTTCTTCTGCTGAACGGGTGATATTCGGGAGCTCCAGAGTCAGACTGGCTCATCTAAGGGTGTTGGACTGGCAATAGAGAGGAAACTGAACAAGCCGGGAGAAGAGACCGGAAAGAGCGGAGATAGACATGTAAAAGAAAAGAAAAGTTCGGTTTCCAGGAGGAAGTGTAATGGCTTCAGCAAGTTGAGCGGCGTCATTACGAGGAAAGAGTGGAAGACGCAGTTGAAAAAACCCGGCCTTCTAAGCATAGGAGTTGTTACACCGGTAGGTGGAGAGGAGGAGAAGAGAGAGTAAAATACCAGTGAGAAGGGTGATTTGGGCAGCTTCTGCATCTTTTTGTTTGGTTTGAGGAGTTTCGGTGGAAATGCGGCCTTTACCGCTCGAGGTGTTGAGTAAGTAAATGGCGAGGCAAAGTGAATGGAGTTTGCGTTGTTGTCATTGTTGAATTCTTTGGTAGAAGGGAATGCGAATTGCAAAAAGTTGCCCGGAAAGAACCAAACATATTGAGTCGGAGAGCTTCGTTCAAGGTAAGCTTAAGGTCAGAGTACGTACATGGACCTTAAGGTCACCTTTCGGTCACCTTAAGGTCACCTTCGAAGGTAAAGACAAATATGCTCGGTCAAGGTAATTAATCTTAAGGTCTGAGTATGTACATGGACCTTAAGGTTCCCTTAAGCTAATCTTAAGGTCATCTTTGAAGATAATCTTCAGGTAAAAAGAAAAATGCTTCGTTCAAGGTAATCTTGAGGTCAGAGTGCGTGCATGGACCTTAAGGTTACCTTAAACTAACCTTAAGGTCACCTTAGTACACTGACTTTAAGGGCATCTCAAGGTAACCTTAAGGTACATCTTGAGCATGTTGGACGCACACTTATTTTTTTTGGTATGTTGCGGGCCAAAAGGTGACATTTCTAGGCACCGCGCCCCGTCTACGTTTGTCCTAGTCCATTTTGAGCCTGTTGGCGCACAGTTGTTTTTTTGACATTTCTCCGCACCGAGTCCCGTCTGTCGGCTCTATCTTCGTCCTGGACGTATGTTGCGGGCCAAAAAGGTGACATTTCTAGGCACCGCGTCCGGTCTACGTTGTGTCCTACGTTAGTCCATCTTCAGTATGTTGGGCGCACAGTTCTTTGTTTGGAAGGATGCTTCGCAGAGGGTAACATTTCTAGGCACCCCGCCGGGTCTACGTTTGTCCTACGTTAGTCGATCTTGAGTATGTTGGGCGCACAGTTGTTGTTGTTGTTGTTGTTGTTGTTGTTGTTGTTGTTGTTGTTGTTGTTGTCGTTGTCGTTGTCGTTGTCGTTGTCGTTGTCGTTGTCGTTGTCGTTGTCGTTGTCGTTGTCGTTGTCGTTGTCGTTGTCGTTGTCGTTGTCGTTGTCGTGTCGTGTCGTGTCGTGTCGTGTCGTGTCGTGTCGTGTCGTGTCGTGTCGTGTNNNGGCTTCCCTCTTCCGCCCCGTACATGGACCTTAAGATGACCTTAAGGTGACCTTAAGGTAACCTTAAGGTCCAGGTACGTACCTGGACCTTAAACCTTCGTCACCCCAAGGTCTCCGACCCGTCCTCCGAAGAAGTGCTCAATTCCAACCGGGCCAATGAAACCACATTTGATGGGGCAGAGACACCCTGGGGTTGATCGTCATCTGTGAGGAAGGCCTCAGCCAAGGCCAGAGGCGGATACACTCCATTCACCCTCGAACATGAGATCCGCAGACTATGCAGGAAGGCAGAGTCATCAGGAGCCTCTAGCAGATCCTCGTCTTTCAATAGGAGTTGCAGCAGCGGTTGGTAATTAGCATCAAGTCCACTGAAGCAGGCCTCATATTTCAGGCAGCCCATGATGGTAGCTGCCCTCACTAAACCACGCATATCCAAGGGCCCCATGATCATGCAGATCTGCTGCGCCCGAGTGAGGGCCAAACCTGTAATGTAACCGTGTAACCCGTCTTCAAAGTGCTACAGAATGGAGCTTCGGCACTTTACACATGTCCAAACCTGCAATGTAACCCGTATTCAAGTGCTACAGAATGGACTGCTTCGGTACACACTTTACACATGTTCAAACCTGTAATGTAACTCGTACTTTACACATCGCCAAACCTGTAATGTAACCCGTGTTCAAAGTGCCACGGAATGGACTGCTTCGGTGCTTTACACATGTCCAAACCTGTAATGTAACCCGTGTTCAAAGTGCTACGGAATGGACTGCTTCGGTACATACTTTACACATGTCCAAATCTGTAATGTAACCCCTGTTCAAAGTGCTACGGAATGTATACTTTGGTACATACTTTACACATGTCCAAACTTGTAATGTATTCCGTGTTCAAAGTGCTGCGGAATGTATACTGGGCTTAAGAGTCACCTTACAGGGACTTAAGGGAGGGTACCTTAATGGAGAGCTTCAGGCACCTGCAGGGGGACTTCAGGGGAGGTATCTGAAAGGGGAGCATTAAGAGGGAGCCCCTTAAAGAGAGGCTTTGAAAGAGTGAATGTAAAGCCCGAGTCCAAGATGGTAGTTATCCTGGAACTTTTGATGATTGACTGAACCCTGGTTTGCAAACCTTCTTACCCTTGACCTTATGGTCTGCGGACCTAGACTCATCTCAATCTTCTCTTCCATGATTTTTTCCAGGACAACTGCCATCTTGGTGCAGAGCTGGGTCCAACCAAGATGGCGGTTGAAGCTAAAAGGGTCTAAAGTTTGTGGAGACAAAAGATTGTCCTGCCAACAAGTCATCAAAGCTTGGGTCCTGCCAAGATGGCGGTTGTCCAGGATAATGCCAAATAAACCAACAAGAATCAACAGGATATGTGAAGAAAATGGACAGACTATCCTACCAAGATGGCGGTCTGGGTAGGAAGAGATTTACGGTGTGAAAGAAGAAATCGTCAGATCTGGGTCTTACCAAGATGGCAGTTGTCCAGAAGGATTTGAATGATTGATGAATCAAATCGAAACAATACTGAAACAGCAAAGAAATTAAAGTTGATGAGAGACAAAAATTTCAAACTGGTCCCTACCCAGATGGCGGTTGTCCAGAAGTAAGTTGTGAAAGAGCTCAAAAGTCCATGGAGTCGTTCTTATCTTTCTTCGGAGTTCCACCTGCTTCAACTTCTCTTGTCCTACTCATTTCGACGAACAGCGCTCCTTCGTACGCTTCATCACAAAAATCCCTCTGCAATCTCTGCATGTGACCAGCAGCATCTACAGGCGGCTTCATGCGCACGTTGATGCGCTCTGATGCATCTTTCTGACACAATGCAATGATTGCGACACAGCGTCAAAAAGAAACATGTCGCCTGTAAATGACCACGCATACAGTGGCAAGCAACCCACCCACGAAACAATTTATGCGCAGAGAACATCGACGATTGAAGGTAAAGTACATCTGCGTTGCATTTGATCTATCATGGATCAAGCTGATTACATCAGCGCCTATTTCCCAATAAGTATGGAAACAAAAACCAATCTATGAAAACGAATATCAGGGCTGATTCCAGAAATAAGACAAAAAGAATTCAGCCACTTTGGATCTGAGCATCCATCGATTGGTATGCCAGTTTCATTTGCTCAAAGTCTGTAATATTGAAATCTCTTCAAATCCAAGACAGTGCGTCTGTCTGGCCAGCGCCGCTTTTCCACTTCGAAGCTGCCCGGAAGAAGAAGGCTGACTACACGAGTTAAAGCAAGGAGAGTTGATATTTCTTGTTGTGTGGAGTGGCTTTTGTGTGAAGCTATGGATGCTATGTTTTGTCTTTGACATGTCAGAAAGAATGTCAGAAGATATGTCAGAAAGCATGTCGAAAGGTATGTCAGAAAGAATGTCAGAAGATATGTCAGAAAGAATGTCAAAAGGTATGTCAGAAAGAATGTTAGAAGATATGTCAGAAAGAATGTCAAAAGATATGTCAGAAAGAATGTCAGAAGATGTGTCAAAAAAAATGTCAAAAGATATGTTAGAAAGAACATCAGAAGATTGCCTCCAGTCAGTCTGCGAGGTTGAGAGTAACAGAACGCATTTCAGGAGATGAGTTGCATGTCTACCCTCACCTGACCGATCAGGCTGACATAAAATCCAACCTGGCTGTTTTGAAATGTCATGGTGGGGATCATTCGAAGTAACGTATTTTTTTTGGATTTCCTCTCGCGTTTTTTCGACGGACTTTATTAAGTTGGTTCGTTTTCAACAAGCCGACGACCACTTTGTGACGAGCGTCTTTCTCGTCGCCATTTGCCAACATTTTCTCTCACCTGCTCTTGTTTTCGTTGCTTCTTTTCTGTTCGCTGGTGTTTTTTGTAGGACCAAGCAACCCGTTGTATAGTTTGTAAATCCTGCCCCTTTGAACAGTTGTAGTGACCGTATTACGTTTGTATAGTTTTGCTGTCTTACGCAGACTGAAAGGCGTTCTGCCCGGACACTGACCTTAGTGTTTTTGTTCTTGTTTGTGTTGTCAATTGTTGTCAGTCATCCAGGTGGGTGATAGCGGATAAGAGACCGAACTATAGTTTTTTTTACAGTTCAAGAAAAAACTACATACAAGATTTGGAGTGCGGTATTGCAGTTCACGAATTTGGCGACCGATGCTGCTCCTGAGACGAAATTGGCGAGGGATAGAAAACAAAATGTTTTTTTTTCTATAATTCTGGGACGATTTGTTTTCATTTAGAATTTATGCGGGTTTTTTTAATTGTCGTGTGGTCTCTCACGTCTCTGTTGACATTTTTTGACTCATGGGTGTATGCTGGTTTGATTTGTCAGACGTTTTCAAACCTCAGCTGTAAAAATGTAAGAGCTGTGTTTTTATAGCGAATTTTGCTGTGGCCGTTTCTCCAGCAGTGCGTGGCACAGAAGAAGTCTATTTACTAGAAGGGGTTTAATTGATGTTGATGGGTCAAGCTGTGTTTGCGTGTTGTTGTCATGACCTGCAGATTAACATTCGTGTTTCAATGAATTGACAACATCAACGCAACTAAAACGCTGGCAGCACAAACGTAGGGCAGCATAATTATCATAGAAACATGAACCATGGTGCGACATGGAGATGGTTGGCGCGGAGGCTTTTGTCCATTTACAAAATCAATGTTGTGTCACTAGATTTCAAACCCTTTAAAATTCTAGTGACCTACAAAACCCTGTTGTCATTCAATTTTTTTTTCGTA
Organism: Breviolum minutum Mf 1.05b.01; assembly: GCA_000507305.1. Taxonomy (NCBI): domain Eukaryota; class Dinophyceae; order Suessiales; family Symbiodiniaceae; genus Breviolum; species Breviolum minutum. Next base: position 42,438 of record DF244556.1, on the reverse strand, counting down.
TATTTTGATTTGACAACTGCAACATTTTGATTTAAACATGTTTCTTTTCCAACATTTTTTTGTTTTGTGTCATGAGTCATGAGTCATAATCATAGATGTGGACTATTTGTTCGATGTAAAATGGTGCCACGGGGTGGTTGGAACGACCGTAGTTGGCCAGGCGTATCTTGCTACGTGGAACCAAGGCATGTGTTTTTTGTTTGGGTCGATCGTATTCTTGCTTTGAGGCTTGTTGGGTCCGACTATCAGCGGGAGTGCAGTTTCTTCAAAAATCCGTTGATCTCGCCAACGTTTCCAGGTCCTTTGCATCAGCATTGTGGTTGGTCAGGCGGGTCCAACTGCACCTTCACCCTTCACCTAAATAACCCAAGATCTCACAGGGTCCATAAGAACCCTCTTACATGGGAAAATCAACCCTAAAGATTGAAAGGTATTGTCCCTTGGTGATGTAGGGTTTCTCCTATTTTTTAGGGTTGTTTCAGGTGATTATGGCAAACCCTGTCTCACCCATTGGTTGGGGCAAGCCATGGCAGGTTTGGGCATTTATGGACTTTCGCCATGAGGCCTTGGACTTGCCGGAGGAGAGTGGAAAACAGGGAACAGAAGCGGAAACATTTGAAGTTCTTTTTGGGATGTACAAATCAGTGAGGTTTTGTGGGAAATTGATCGCAAAGGTCTTATTTGGCCAGATTAAAGTGAAGCAAGATGATTCAAAGAGATGGAGATCATTTTGGTCAGTGTATGTAGATCCCGAACATCGCTGGAATTTTTCGAAGACGTGCTTGCTTCCAGCGTGCCACCTCAGCTAGACCCCAACCAGGAGGGCTTTCCGACAGCCGGACGGCCGACAGCTTTGGTGCCACCATTGCTGTCGGCGTTTGTGGGCTTCGCCACAGCCAGTTTGATCATGGTGCCTGCAGTGCTTTGGACAAAAGCAAGGCATCAGAAATGTCAAAGAGAAAGGGAAGCATACGGACATCTCTATGCACAGGAACATACGAGCGTATTCTTGCTGAGATTCATGTTAATGTGAATAAGCCATCGAACTACACAATTCTATGAACCAACTCCGTCTCTGTGTAGAAGACTCCGCATCCAGCGGGGATTGTGTTCGGAAGGATTCCATACCTGATAAGAAAGTGTGAGAATGTTTTCTCGGAGCTTCTGAGGCTATTTGGGGCCCGAGCATTTCCATGCCCCCAGCAGTCGGGGTGCTGTTCTACCAACTGGCAACATTCGCAGGGCAAGGGCCTTGGTTTATGGGTACCAGTATCAAGGATTTGAAGATGTTTCCTTTGGATAGCTGATTTGATTTTCCAGATTTTCCAAGCCAACCACTTCCACAGGCGCTCGGTGTATATAATATATACTTGGGAATGATAGGACTGTGGGTTGTAAAGGGTGGGGGATTGACGATATAGCTTGGAAACACATTCTTGTAACGAACAGTAGATTATTTTTTGTTTGTGGTAACAAAGTGAATCAACAATGATGTTCAGGTCAAACACCTTGAGTTATTGATGATTGCTGTCGACCCTGGCTATTTGATCCATTGATGTCATTTGCTGCTTCCAGGCAAAATTGGTTTCCCCGTCTTTTCTTCGCAACTTTGGGCGTTCCTGTTGCGCCGGCATCTCAGCTGCTCAGTCGAGTGGTCACCAAAAGATGAAGGAATTTCGGCTCCCGGGTGGTTTAGGCCTAGGCATCATTTCGTGCCTCTCTCTGTCATTTCTTTTTGGTGTCTTTTCATGGCAGGCATTGCCTGTTGCTAGTACCAAGCATCACCTTCCAGTATGCCTTGTCGGGAACTTGAAATGGTCCACAACTTTGATTGTACAAGATTTAAGCATATTTAAACAGGGTAAGCCTTATCAGACTTGTGAGGCCAGCGCTGGTTGGACCAGCAGCAGGTGCCACGACTGCTCGCACTTTTTTGCATTTGTGCCAACTGCATGAGAGCATTGGGGGGAACAACCAACTAGCAGCTAGCAGCATTAGCAGCATGGTTTTGATGGTTTGATATTTTGATTAAGGCTTTCACTTTTTGATGTCTCAAGGACTTTGTGCTGCCCGCTTCTTTGGTGGTGCAGATGCAGTGCCCCTTTGTTTGGTGCTGCTGGGCGTGCTTATGGTCTTGCATGGTCTGAAGCTCAATAGCATCTGGATGTCAGTGACCAAAGCGCAAAGCACGCCTGCACAGGCTTGTGCATGCTGCGGGTAATGAAAATTGGGCAATGGCACTGACCCAATGTTTGCACTGCTGTTTGGGACCTCAACCGTGTGAATGGTGGCAGTCCAGGAGTTTAAAAGGGATCCATGATGAGATTGCTGAAGCACTTAATCAACCCAGCATATTCGAAACTTTCTTATCAGAAGAGAAGCCTTTCGTTGGTTGGATATGAATTAGAGTCGGGTGTCTACAGCGTAGATGCCAGGGAACTTTCTGGTGGGCCATTCTTGTCCCCATGGTGTATGCAAGTGTTGCACCATGATTGTAGTATACGGAACAAGTACATTATTTAATGGTACGATATCCCATAGTGCATAATGTACAACCATGGTGCTGAACATTTTGATAGATTGTCTTGTCCACCATTGGTTTCCAAACTCCATTTTCTGATTGACGAAGTGGTTCCAAGTCTCTCGATGAAAGTGGCGTTAAGTTAAGGCCAAAGATGCGGTGAGTGCTTCGAATGAGCCCGGCCAATGCGTGGCGAAAACGAAGAAAAACATGACAAGTTGATCAAATCCGAGTCTCACGCAGCATCATTGTAAATACCCTGAGTTTAGATGTATTTAACATAGTCTATCATTGTGAACCTGACTAAATTCTGTTGTCTACATGTCGTGCAGTCATCTAAAGTGTATACTTCAAATTTCTACCTACCTTGCCTTTTCCAAAAATGCTTGTTGGTCTCCCTCATGTGGTTACATAGAGGGGTCTTGTGGGAATGTCAATGTGCATTGCAGCTGAAGCAGGCGCTGCAAGCGGAAGCTACATCAGCAAACCAGTAGCACACGGTGGTCAAACGTTCACATTTTGCTAAAAGTTACCACAAGGTAAGAGTTTGCCAAGCACGTGCTTCTGAGTAGTATCACAGTTATCACAGCATACCAAAACTATGTTTCTGTCAAATGCCTTTGGATCTAAAACTTGAGGTATCCATATTCCAGATTTTTCGTGCAATTTTCCCATGGTGCCATGGGTTGCGCTGGGTCTGCTTCCAACAAGTATGATGAGTCCAAAGTCGACACTTCAACAGTTGAGGTGCACGTGCTTGGTGTCCGTTTGAACAAACGTCTAGGTGGAGTGTACCAAGTCGATTAGCTTTGATGCGTTATAGTTCTTGCATTTTTTTGCTGCGGCTCTTGCGTTGTCTGTACTATTTGCTTCACATATATTTTTTGGGTTGTTGTTTTTTTTGATTTGCAGGCAAGCCAAGGCTATCCAGTGCATTTATATAGTTACATGTTTGTCGCTGTCACTCATCATGTCAACCATGAGGCAGCCACCTATCCATCAGGAGAGTGGCGAGTGGAGGCTTTCCATGCTTGACGGGACAGGTGGTCATGTTGATGTCTCATTGAACTTGAGAACTCCCGAATCATTAGACATTGACTATGATACCGCATGAGATGTGTGAATCATTGTCATTTGCACAATCTTCCATCCATTTTCCACAGGAATCTCCGGAGGAATGGACCCCAGTTGAGCAGGAGTTCCCCCGTTTTCTGGTCTGGGAGAGCGAGGAACCTCCATACCTTGTTTTTCGTTTGCATGAAAAATTGCAGGAGATTGGACAACAACTGCTTGAAGCTTACTTCAATGGTCAGCTTGAGGCCGGGGACCAGACGCTTGCCAGGTTGAAGCTTTTGAAGTCATCATGTGCTGAAGATAGGGACACTTGTAGCTAAACTGATCACTTTGGACGCTGGACGACTGATCCAAAAGATAGATGTTTGAGTGTTCAAGTTGTGTCTATTTGAGCAGTGCCTAAAACCTATAGAATTTTGGTAGAACATCTTTGGTCCTACCATTTTCCTATTTTGTGGGTGAAATCCAGCTGATCAGGCCAGCTATGTGCTGCCAACGGGAAACTTCCACGTGGATTTTTATGGGCAGTTGCAAACCCACCAGGAGACAGGAAGGCAGGTTTCGCAAAAAAATACCAGGGGAAGGAGAGCGTCGTCAGTGTTTTTGTTTTTGATATTTTGATTCCTTGTGAACAAGGGATTTTGATAGGGGAATTGTCAACATCACTAAGCTTCCCAAATCGTTTGTTCTGGCAGTTGCATTGAACGATAAGGAATCTTTTTGGACAGGACATCGATATCAACCTTGAGCAAACTACAACAACCTCATCCGACCTCACTCCAGATGGTAGTCTAGTGGGAGAAGCATCCAAAATTTTGCAAATAACTCAGGTCAGTGAAGGACTGTAGTTTCTTTTTAAGATTTTGCCTTTTGAATGGGTTATCAATCATGCAATCACCATGTTAATCAGCATTTTCAAATTAGGTATCACTTGGACTGGGAATCTGCGTTCAACGTCAGGCAATGTCGCATTGCATGGTTTGATACCTCGGCTGTAACGACTGATGGAACAGTTCCAGGGATGGAGACCGAGGAGCCATTCTTGTATGCCCATTTTGTCCCAAAAAAACGGGGAGGTTTTCAAGTGCTTTGCAGTTTGGAGATTTTGTTGGAAGATGTTTCGGTTTTGGAAAAGTGTTGGAAGCAGTCCATTATTGAGCGGAGTAGGAGATGAATTCCATCAATCCGGAGGTTTACCTTGGCTTGGAATCTCAGATCTTGAGGCTTAGGACAAGTTTGTTGTAAGTTCTACTGAAAGGTTGCCAACTGAAACACTTTTTCATCATCCACATCCACTTTTGGGGATTTTTTCAACTATACTTTTTAGAGAAGCTGTGAATCTTGAGGTCCGAATTTTGTTTGTGGGCTTTGACTAGATGTTACCTAGGTGGTGAGTGGCTTCTCGAGGCCCTGTGGGTGTTGGATTGTCGTGGAAGGCTCTTTCTAGCTGTTTGAGGGGTTTTTCAACATGCTAGAGCAGTATGCATCGACCTATACTGAGGGTTGGCATGGGCATGTAAAATCGCTGCCCACCCCACCCCACCGAGCCCCCGAACCATGTGTGCGTACAGTGTACAGATGATCCCCTTACCCTACAAGCCCCTTAAATTCCAAGGAGCTGAGGTCTGAAAAGCTTCCTTAACCTTTGCCAAGGTTTAGTTTTTCAAACATTGCGGTTGCTAAAGCATCAATCAATCACCTCCATCCCCAAGTCTTGAGGAGATGTTTTATTGACTTTATTTGATGGTTCTCCGTTTCATTACCACAGATCTGTAACCTGGATCAATCACCTGTAAGCGAACATTCCTTTTTGGCATCTCAAGTGATACAAGGAACCTAAGGTTCCAAGGAAGAAACTTTGGTGTTTTTTTTCCGAACGCCCGCACAAGGACGCGGATGGTGTTTGGGTGCGCTTGGACCATGAGATTTCCGCACAGCTGTTGGTGGCGTGGTACTGTGGGGAGCAAGTCCTGGACTATTCCGACTCCCAGAACCAATCCTTCCAGGTGGACTTAACGGTGTGGGCATGGCAACCAAGTGGCAGGGATATCCGGGAACATCTTGAAAAAAAGATCCAAAAGAGTGTTAAGGAAAAACCAAAATCTTGATTTGAGAAATCTATAGTGTACTCAATCATGGGAATTCAATTTGTCAAGAACATCACAGTCAATAATTCTGTCGAGTGATATGTGTAGGACGCGTTCTATTGATTCTCTTTTTTTCCTCCGAAACTGAGGAACAGCGGAACATTGCAACTGGACAGAAGAAAAGGATTGTTTGGTCAGGGTTCTCAGCAAATTGTGCTCACTCTCCAAGAGACATGTGGATTTTTTGGAGCCAACGAGCGACCGAGGAATTCCAGTGATGCTTCCAGTGAAGGGGATGCAGGTGCATTCAACAAGCTACTCCAGTTTGATCCGCCTGACTTTAGAACTGTTTCTGCGAAGAGGTTTAGCGGAGAGCTGGGCAGATTCCCAAGAAACTACAGCAGGTTGGGTGTTTTTGTAGGTTTGGAAGATAGAGATTGGCGGTGTCAACAAAAACCTGTGTATCTTTGATACCTGGCCAGATAGCAGCACTTGGCTGGACCCTGGAGAGGTGGGGGAAACCACCTTCTTGATGGTTGTGGTATGTTTTGGTAGACAAGATTCGATCATGGCCAGAGATTTGAAGTTTGACTTTCAAATGTTTTCTCTTTTTTCTACCTAGATGATCCTTTGCAATCCTTTTCATGAATCTTGGGATGTGAAAAGCTCCTTTGGCATGGCTTCATTTTGAGTAACAACTAGGAAGCCGAGCGACAGCTCTTTGCTGCCCTCAACTCCGGCCAGCCGGTGGTGCGTAGGGATGCCCTGGGGTGGTTGGGTTGCCATGCTATGACTGCTGTGCCATGGTATCTGTGAGGCTACACAGTGAACGGCAGCCATTTCGAGGTTGATGTGGCGCCTTGGCAGCACCTTTTTCATGAGGCCAACAGGTTCATGGGCTTCATAGGTAAAACTAAACTCACTCTCAATCTCTCAAGACCCAATCATTTTGTGTCATCTAGTCCTAAATTTAGTTCCTTTTGGCGTCAGGTGAATATGGTACAGACCAATTTATCCACTGGAGAGCGCTGGATGATTGCCGTTGAGGAGGGTGCGGCTGAGGTGCGGCTGGTGAAGGGTGGAAAAAACTCATCAAACAATCGAATGCCACCTAAGGTACCAGAGCCAGGACACTCCGAGGTGCCCAAAGCTGAGGCAACTGAGGGCTTTGAGGGGAAAGGGTTTTCATCCATTTTTTCTTTGGGGGGTTGAGTTTGGGATGGATCTGAATGTCAACACTTGAGGAGGCCACCCAAGTGCAACCTGAAACAACGGCCTTCGTTGGGGGGGCCCAAGTTTGCGGGCCGTTGTGGTTTTTGGGTGGATTTTTCGGAGAAACACAAAATATGGTAGTACTCAAAGTGTACATTCATATCTATCCTATCCTATCTTATCCGGAAATATGAAAGGAAACCATCAATTAAGGGTGATATTTGCTTGCAATCTAGAAATTGAAGGATATCCAAGGGGGATGACCCAAAACTTTCAAGAATTGCATTTTGGATGGAAAGTCTTTTTTGTTGATGGCCAAAGGGCTGGAGAATCCAATCTGGAGGGTGTTTCAGGCAGTAAGTCACCATGACTATTGAATTGAAGTGTCAGGTCACTTTCGGGGTCTCATCATTGGTGCAGCTCCACCCTGCAGACAAGAAGATATCCAAAATGGTTTCTCCAAAAACTGATGCCAAGTTGTTGCCACTCCCCCACCCGTGGATATCGAGACCTTTCTGAAGGTTGGAGGTGCCTCTGAACCTCGACAGGTATCTACAGCCAAGGGGGGACGGCTCGGCAGCTCAATTGGGGTGGTGAGATGCCTTGAAATCGAGATATCCAAACTGCCAGTTTCACTGGCCATGGCTGGTAGGCCCAAGGCCTTCATTTACAAGGCGGTGCCGAACAACGACAGGCTCGAAGCGGATTATAGTGAAACACTTGGAAGTTCTCAGCTCGATTGGTCTAGGCCTCCTCCAAAGCAGAAGAAGTGGAGCCTTGCGCCAGGCACCAGTCAGGAGGTGTTTCAATCAAGATCCACATTCAGAGATTTACAATGATTAACACAGCACCCCACTGAACACAGGTCAGAAGCCACGACGACTCGCCCCAAAGGTGGGGATGCGGATGGAGGAAGCTTTGAGGGAAACTTAGAGAAATAGGCCAAGAAGAGATCATAAGAATTGATTAGACTGACTTATGGAGAAGTGGTGAAACTCTGTGGAACATTTGGGAGTTTTGGTGAATTCGAAGCATACAATGAATTGATTTGAGCGCCTTCATCTGCCTACCAGGCAACTCCCAAGTCGAGCAGTGCGCCGAAGACCGGCGCTGGCCAAGCCGGGACAGGTGCTGGCGCAAAGGCTGTGGGAGGGCAGCGCTTTTTTTTTCAGGATACCCAATGCTGGCAAGAACAAGGGCAAGCATCTGCCCCCCAAGGATTTTGGGCTAAAAAAAACACATCTGGGAGTTTCATGGAGTTTCTTCCAAGTGACTACTGTAAGTTTTTTCAGTTCCATGTCGCTGGGAGGAGCAAGCCCTGCCGCCCCGGGTGGAGTGGCCTAAAGGACCCAAGGCACGTCGCGTGGCGGAGGCGGTATATGCTGACATGCGCAAGCCACTTGGCCTGGTAGAGATGGGCTGCATTTACCCGGGGTTCCAGGTACATACGTACTGTACGTATGTTTATTTACATCTGGGGTGAGGAGGTGCTGTGCACAGATTAGGAGTGCAATCTCCTTCTTCAAGACTCAAATCTTTTTTTTGTTATGAAACTATTCCAAAGTCTCCATCCACCAGATACAAGAGGCAAAAAACTTTTGGGTTTGTAATGATCTCATGACAGTTCCCAGAGGTCGCGAGAAAAACCGCTGGCCCACCGTCGCAGAGCTTATATGGTCGGGGCCTCGGGGCCTCTTTTCTTCATCGAATCCGCGTCAAATTCTTGATTTTTGTGCAGGCCATGTGCCTCAGTTGGCACCCAGACAAGAATCTGAAGCATCAGGAATGGGCGAACCACAAAGATGTCATGCTAAAAACGCGAGTCATTGTGTAAGTTTCCCTGTATTGTTTTTTATTTAACCAACGCATGAGAAGACACGGAAAAAAGATGCAATGCATGCAAGAAATGGTAATTTTTCGATGCAACGGGTACTGAGTTCTTGCCTAGTTGTGTTGATGTTTTCAGATGGTACCAAACATGAGGATCTCGGAGTTTGAATGGTTTGTCTCCAACATGAGGTTCTTCCAGCCACATTTATGAGACCTCTATGATTGGCTGATTTTTGGGTCATGGCTGGATGTTTTGGCGCAGGAGGTGGCCACGGAGGTCTTTCAGTTCCTCCAAGCAGTGAAAGAATGGTACTTTGGAGAGATTTGAACTTCCAAAGTGGGGAAAGGTTGAGCAGTGTTTTTCAGAAACGCAGTGTCAAGAACGAAGCTTCAGCTACATAATTTTGTTGAAACGTCAGTTCGCTGCGATGTGATTTTAAGTTCTACAACGATCCGTGCAATCTTGTACTGACCCAACTACACCAACACTTTGTCCGAAGTTCATTCCTCAACCAGCCGTTGCTGGTTGGAAAACAAATCCTTAGTGGCAGCTGCTGAACACAAGCGGCGGCTAGTTTTTAATGGAAAAAACGTGTGCTCCCAAAACGTCGAATTAAGTGTGTTTATACTCAACAGTTCATCACATTGACAAGACTTCCCAAGATGATCTGAGATACGTAGATGGGACCACGCTGGTGAGTTTGGGAAGAGAGATGGGAATGAGTCTGTGTGGTAGGCCAAATTCTTTGTCTTTGCATGTAAAGACAGAAAATTCTTTGAAGATCATGCAGGGTGAGTCATGAATTTGGCTGAGCTCATGGCAGACGCGGGGCTCAAGAAGGGCATTTTGCTCCTGTGATGAATGATAATGAAAGCGCCATTAGCCTTCTTTGATGTGACCTTCTTTGATGTGGTACAGTATCCATTCTTGTTTCATCGCAACCAATACCGTTAGTCTACACTTGTCCAACAGAACATCTTCCATGGATTGCTTTTGAGAGTCGTCCTGAGGCTCTTCACATTGGATTCATCGGATTGATCGGATTGTATCTGTGCTTTTTTTTCCAACGGAAAGAAGGCACATGAAGATAATAGTTCCGGACATATTTTCGTCGTGACTCAGCTGGCATTTTCACCGGGGGGGGGCCATGGCATCCCTCGACGCCATGGATCAGGACTGACAGGGGTTGGGGAGCTGCTGGAGGTAGAGCACCCTATTTGTGAATGACCGAATGATCTATTAATTTTGACGTCCCCCTACTGCCTCTGAATCAAGACATCGAGAAATCCTGGAAGATGTGAAGGTATTGAAAATGTTGCTCAACCGAAACTGCAGGAAAATGAGAAAGTTGGACTTGACAAGTTAACAAACACCAAGCCCAACGAGCACCTTGGCAATGCAACATCTTGAAGCCCTGGCTGTGGGAGGTATGGGAGGTTAACCAAAATGAGGGTCCAACTCAAAGAGAACCTGGATTCCATTTTGATCTACATGATGTAGGGAGATCTCAGGGCAGTTTCATGGTTTACGACACCAAATAGACAGACGTTTTTGCACCTCAGCTTGCAGGTGGTCATCGGTACTGGATGGCCTCTTTGAGGGTGTGTCTTTCAGGTTGGCTGGCATTTTCGGCGGCGGCGAGTTTTTTTCCTCACAATTAATGGATCAACTCAGCATGGTGAGATCTTCTTGCGTTGGCAGGCCTGTCCAAGGTTCTGTAGAGCCATTCACAGCACCTCGGCAGGCAAAAAAGCTGAAACGCCTTATCATTCAAGCTCATAAAACACACACATGGATGTAGACCATGTTGATTGTGCGATTGAACAAGGTTAGTGGTCTAGCCAAGCTTTGTTGAGTATTCAAGAATCATTTTTTGTGATGTTTTTGCGCCTCTCAAAATTCGATCCCCTCCAACTCCCAACCCCCTGCCCGAGGTGACCTCTCTCCTGGCAAAGATCAGTGATGAAGTTTGAAACCCCAACCAAAATGGGCGGATTTTTGCCACCGCGGTTCGTTGGTTGAGCTTGGTGGTCGGATTTTTTTCAAAGAGCAGTTACTAAGGGTGCAAGTGAGCCCCGCAAAGATACGGCTGCAGGCCCTGGGTTCAATGGGGAGAGTGGGTAGTATTTTGGTCCAAATGAAATGTTTCTGAAGACATGATTCATTGAATTCATGGCTTAACTTTGTTTTTTTCTGTTGAGCGATCAAATCTTCACTCTCTGATTTTCTTTCACTCCGGAGACTTTTCAGCATTTTGGCCAGGTCGTAGGCGCAAGCAGGTGGAGAAGAGACCACCAGTTGAGCCCCAAGAAGATGATCGGCCGCTTGAGGACCTCTTGCGAGACCTGGGGGAGATCGCAGATGGCCCAGGCACCGGGAAGGGAAGAACCAAAAATGACTTGGCAGCCATCGAACCATATCGAAGTGTGGCAGCGTGGAGGTACGAAACAGAAGAAAAAAGGTGCCAAAAAGGCGTTACCGCCAAAGCAGGCGCTTTCTTTTTCCTTTTTGAACGGTGAAGTTTGCAGGAATTGTGGTAACAGCAATACGTTGTTGAGCTATAAGTAGATTTGTACACTAGCCGGGAAATTTGAACTCAGCCTCATGCCGAGAGAAGGGCAGTACATTCCAGTGGATTTCTCTAAACGTGCACGTTTTGTACATTTTTCCACTCCCACTCTGCGCAATTGCTTTTGAAAATCAATATCTAATAGCTCCTCTGACTTTTGGCAACAAATTTGACCAGGAAGTGGCCGCAGCCGCTGAAGTCACAGCCGTTGCAACTGCGGCCAAACAAAGGGCCCGCATTCTAGAGATGCAGGCGGGGCAAATGATGAGCTAAAAATCATGGGCTTGATTTTTGTCAAACTTTTGTTGATGTTGTTTTTTAAACATCCGGAACAAGGCAGGTCATGCCGTGCAAAGGGGTGTGTTGTCAACTTGTTTTGTTTTGGTTCTCCAAGAAAAATGGAGAAGGCTCCTAGCTCCAAGAAAAGGAACTCCTAAGAATCCTCACTATGTGAAATGACAGGCCAAAGGTATATTTTTTTGGTTGATGGCAAATTGTAGTGCACCAAATGGAGTTTGGTTTGGTAAGGGAATCCTAAAAAATGGCATTCTCATTCTTTTAGGATGAACTATTATCATCCACTCAGAGTTGGGAGAACCGGATAAGCAGCCCATCTCAACTACTTCATCGAATTTCAACAGTATTCGCAAATCAAAGGTAGCAGAACGGATACGCCTCATCATTATGTAACTCTATTTATATTATAACTAGTTTGATCAGACTTCTTTCATCAAATAGCTCCCTCCTGGGAACTTAAGATATCCTCTACCAAAGCACTATCCATACTGGTCGTATCCATTGCACATCAGGGCCGTTTTTATCAAGCGCTAGGCAGAGCCCCACACTGAAGAAGAGGTCACCCCCGCGGCCAGCGAGGCGCGGCAGTGAAATGTAGTGGGGAAAAAGACATCTCCTTGGATTTCTTATTTGAAACGACATTTTTTTTTGGTAAGTAATTTCACATGATATGAAGAGGTTGAACATGTGGATGCACTAGATTTTATGTAGATGATCAGCATTGATACCGTTGACTTTTGTTGATTGATGTTTTCGCTAGTGTTGGGATCCATCATGGTTTTCTTGTCAAAAGGGGTTTCAGCATTTTGAGCTTTGAAACCCTGACCGAGGTGACGATTGAAGAGGATGGTTGGCAAAAGGTACCAACCAAGCAAGCAAAAAGGGTTGCGATCCTCAGTTTTTTTACAGCCTACCGAACTCTGCTGCCAGTGGGCAGCCCATGAACCCTTGAGGCCGCACATAAGGCAGCGAAAGAGGAGCGAGAGCAACGCGCTGCCGCCCGCAAAGAGCGTGAAGAAGTTAGGGATGCAGCGTGACTGGGCGCATTGTGAATGCTTGTGATTTTGTTTGAGAAAACTCCAGGGGGGGCCTATTAGATTCCTTCATGTTCCTAATACTGAAGCTGGACGTTGCAAGAATAATTGTATTTTGGGCCAAGCATTACTTATTATCCTACGTATATATAAATATACATATATATATATATATATAAATATATATATATATAAACTATGATTCTCAAATCTTCAGATTCAAATACCATCTCTTGATTTTTTGTGCCTTGTCACCCACTCTCACCCACTCATTTCTTGGCGCCGATTTTGTTCCAGGGCAACGCCAGCAGAAACAGCTTCCAAGGCAGCGTGAACTCAGTGGGTTGAAGTCTGCCTCTATCACAAAGTCATCCTAAAAAGACAACACGCAAATTGCAAATACATCATGTTGATATATAAATGTATCTGAAGCAGTATCCAGCAATGGGATGCAACTCTAATTCTGCTTCCATCGTTACAATTCAACCTCTCTGACAGGAATCTGAGAGTTGTGCTTCAGAGAGCGGCTGTGTGGCACGTATGGCCGCTGCGGTTGGGGATTCCAAGGGGGACTGGACTTGTAAGATTTTGAAAGGTGGACCCCCTGAAATGCAAAAAATGCTTCCAAAGTGATGACTGCATAGACATGACATGTTCCAATGTTTCCCCCAAGATCTTTTTATGCAACTCCTTGCTTTTATGGGGGAAAATTGGATGCTGAGGATGCTGAAACCACAGAGGCTCCATCGAGCGTGCCACTCTCAGAAACGCCTCGGAGAGAGAGACCTGGTCATACTTTGAAGGTTTTTTTTGAATGGATCTTGAAATGATATCCAAGAAACCAAAGAAGAGGTATTATTAACACATATTTCATATTATTTATAAGTAGTGATTTATGACTGGCCATCTATGATTGGTTGCGATGTTAGCTCTCAAGTTGCATCTGCGGCAATCCCCTTTGCTGGTCGTTTGTGCACCTCTTGCTGCCTTCATGAGTTGATAATATGATTAGAATATCATATCATATCACATCATATCATATCATATTATATCATTTCATATCATATCATATCATGGATGTTTCACACTTTTTTATTGTATTTTATATAGATTGAAACTCTATTCTCCAACCGATTGTTCTTGTGTGGCCACAGTTTCCAAACGTAGGGACAGAAAAACTGTGTCCGCAGGTTGCAGCTGAGACTGCAGAGGCTGCAGCTGTGGAGCCAGCTCCGGAGACAGCAGTGTGTGACAATCAGGCTGCGGCCATGGCTTTTTGGAAGCTGAACAAATACAACTGAGGATTAGTCATGGATAACTGCTGGATTTTTTCTCTTCTTTGGTTTGGCTTTTAGGTGTTTCACCAGGGGTCATTAAAATGCCACCCAAAATGATGCATGTTTTTCGGGTAAATTTGAGGGATTTCACTGAAACATCGTGCATTGTTTGGGTTGGTGTCATATATTGACCCCTGAGATAGCAAACTGATTCATGGGTCACGTACAGCACACTGATTGATTTTTGCGACTGAAATGGCTAATGGCTGCTAGGTGACGGGCCGCAGAAGGTCCAGATCAGAGGGGCCTCCAACACTGAATGACAAGGACGACAAGGGCGTTTTCTTGGCAAAGGATTGAATCTACAAGTAGCTCTTTTGCACTACAGTTCTAAGCCACACAAGAAACACTTTTTTAGTTTTTTTTCTTGCAAGAGGAATGTCGTCACAATCACCATCATAGCCACTGTTTCTCCTTTGAAGATAGACTCCAAGCATGGGCGAAATATGAGATTTTTCTGGTGCTTGGGGGCGAAAAAAACTAGCAGAAATTCAGGAGGAGGTCGTGGAGGCCCAGGCCAGGCTCTGTTGTGAACTTGGCTGCTTTTACCCTTGAGGTGATAGGGTTATTGTTTCGAATTGCTGCTGGGGTTGTTCTTCTTGGGTGGAACAACAAGATTGATGACGTCATGTGATCTGCACAGGTTGCAGAAGTGAATTCACAGACAGTTTCACCTAGTAGCCACTTGGCGCTGAGACTATGGAATCGTTCGTGTTGATGATCAGATGGTGTGGCAGGTGATGTCCTGTTTTTTTTCTTCTGCGGATTCCTTCAACTTGGGTGATTATGGCCATCGAAACACCCAGGTTGGCAGGTTCAACCCTCGGTGGGAACCTGGCTCCTGCCTTCTGATGGCCGTCAGGTGGGGTCTGCAAGGACCAGGATCCAGGAACTAAAACCCAACTGTACCTCCAAGGTTTTGACTGATTACAATGGGATATAATGGGAAGATGATTTTTTTGGGTGATTTTTAGAGGGACGTCTTTTTGAGCAATCACTTGTGACCCAGAGACTGAGCCTTGTTCATTGGCAGGGCTCACCAGTGGGGCAGTTGTGGCCTGCGACTCCTGAGTCAACACCTCCGACCTCACCACGCAGTGCCTCGGCTGGCAAAGATGTAAAGAAAGCATAGGTTTAGTAAGGGAAGCAACCGCGGAAGTGACCTTATATAAGGCCAGGGTCCTCTCTTGCTATAAGATGGGGCCTCTTCTTTCACGGTAGATTAGGCTGTTTTTCAGGTAATTTGGAGGTTGTTGAAGTGTTGGACTTTCAGTTGCATTTTGGTCATCCCTTGAAAATCCAAGGGTGACTGTTAAAACAATTCACCCAAACATGTTTTCTTACACCCTCAGGAATGAGCGGCGTGGCGGAGGTGGTGTGGATGCCCATCCCTGTACATCTTGCGGGTGAAGTGCAGCAGCTGATCAACGCCAGGTGGGAAGAGTGCATCATGTGTGCCTGGTGGAGGTGATGATGATGATGATGATGATGATGATGATGATGATGATGATGATGATGATGATGATGATGATGATGATGATGATGACGATGAGGATGACGACAACGCGTCACCAGGGTGGCACGTTTGAACGAACAGTGTGGTGTGATATGATGTGATATTTTAAGTAATCATTTTGAGACTTGATTGAATTTTCATCTGGGGATATGTCAACTCAATTTCCGTTCTGAAATGTCGCGCGGGTGCATCACCTGGAACGTTTCCAGTGTGAGGATGGTACAGATGACGTCCAGTTGTTGGTGACTTCTGACTTTGATGGCTGGACACTTGGGAGCTACGCTGTTTTTTCATAATCTCACAGTTCTCTCAGTAATTTTATGGTGCTAAGGCAGAGACCATCCACTTTCATGAAGCAGAAAAAAAGTGTCAAGAGAGAAAGGTTTCCATACTTGTTCTGAAGTGTTTTTGAAGTCTATGCATTTCTGATACTGGATCGTACTCTGGTTGTGAGAATATGTTTGCATTCTTTCGTGGTTGGAATTATGTAAACTTCATTTGGTTCATTGAACTTCATTTTTGCTTGTCTGTGCAGTGCATCATTCGCATCCATGAGCGGTGGTCATGGAAGGAGTGTTTGCTATGATTTTCGAGGATGGATCCAACCCAAATCTTTGCTACTCTGCCGATGTGATACTCAATTGTCATTCTCGTCGTTTCTCAGCACCCTCAAAGCTCCATAACCTTACCAACAATAGCACATAGCCTCTCAACACTGAGTTCCGCAATATTCCCTGCTATTTGTAGTCCATGATGGTGGAATTGATATTGAATTCAATTTTCAATCAGCAAGTTATGATTCCCGATTCTACTACTTTTGTAATACACTTTGTGCGCACGCTGTGAAGATGGTCAGTTCCTGACATTCAGGGGAACGGACCAACCTCGCCTCTGCTTCCCTTGCATCTCAAGCAAGTGCCACCGCGCGGGCGGTGGGCGGCTGCCGGGCATGCGGAGACCGAATAGCACAAAAACCCAGTGGGGGGGTGCAAGGTTTGAAAGTTTTCCACCCATTTATTGTTTTACCTTTACTTTTCTTCCACTCGTTCTAATTTTTTTGATGATCCGAAAGGCAACATGAAGAGAAGAAGCTAAACCTCTGCCAAGGCTTCCATGTTGAGATCCGAATCGTTCAAGAGGCCTCGGTCCCTCAAAGTTATTGGTTCATGGCAGCCTGTGTCCAAGGCGCTGGGCTGCGGTTTTCGCGGCGAAAAGAGGTGGGCCACCGGTCATGGGATTGAGGATGACCTTGATGATGATGATGATGATGATGATGACGACGACGACGACGACGACGACGACGACGACGACGACAATGTTGCTGATCTTCAGGAAAGCACGTCCTTTCGTTGAAATCACGGAAACACGCAACCCCCTTGTTACCTCTTGTTCCACCTTGCTGAAAGCTGGCCCAACTCATGTCAACTGACAGCAGTGCCCACCGTAGATGTGAAACAACATCACCTTCATCTCACCCAGCTTTCACGAAGCCGCCTTCCTAACTTTGCATCATTCAGGTGCCCAAGGACCACAAAGGTACGTCGGGTATCCATCTTTGGGTGAGGGAATGTGAGACAAACAGCCATTTACAAAAAATTATCCAAAAAACTTGGTGAAATATTTCATTCTGGACCAAAACAAAACCCATCTTAGCTGAACCATGTTGGTGCTCAACTGACCTTTTGAACCATGGTTTTCCACCAGGTCATGAGCCCATGAGCCTGGCAGCCGCGGTTGGGCTGTGTTTTTTTTTGGGTTGTGCCCATGGGAAAAATCTTTTTGGGTTGATCCATGGAAGATAGATTTACTGTAAATGAAGTTCCAATTTGATATGAACTAATATGAAAAATTGCAAGAATGTGATTCACCTTCAAGTCAATCTGTTTCTTGACAAATGGATGCGTAAATAAAGATTATGACGAGCTTGTAATGTAAAGACTTTCATGTTGATATGTTGATCTGAAACAAGGATGCGTATGCTTGGGACAATCGGAACGTTTTTTTGGTCGCATGTCACAGTGCCCAATGAATCGCTTATGTGATTCTTACCTGAATGCACTCCTCTTCCCACCCAAAACATGACCCTGTGAGAATCTGTTTGATGAGTCACGATTGATTCTGCAAAAAATCCAACCCAGATCTGAAATCACCAAGTTTAAATCGGTGATTTTTTGGATTTTGGTGAAAGTTTCCTCTTTTTTTGGAATCATGTGATTTTTATGACTAGACACATCTCAACTCTGCCCTTCTGCCATCGGGATGTGCAGATTGTTGCCGCTAGCTCCGCAGCCCAATCGGCCCGGGCGGCGGCGAGTATAGCAGGTGCCGGTTTGGATCAACTGGGATTGGATGCTGTACTGATAGAGTGTACGCAGATGATACTCTTATCTTCGGCAACTACACAAAACACATTAACATGCTACTAGCGGAAATCCAAAGAGAGTCGAGCTATTACAACATGGAATTAAACCTTGACAAATGCATCAATTTGACCTTAAACAGACATCAATCTTCTATAAGATACATGGATGGAACATTGGTACCACGAAAACAATCTGCAACCTACCTAGGTACATTACTAACTGATACAGTAGATAATAGAAAAGAAATTATGAGCAGAATTTTTGATTCAACACGAACTTGCAACAAACTCAAACTGTTCTGGAACAAAGCGCGGACGTCATTAAGATGGAAAATCAAAGTATTCCACTCCATCATCCGAAGCATGTTGCTATATGGCTTAGAGTGTATTCAACTATACCAAGCCGAAAGGAACAAACTGAATGCATTCCAAATAAAATGCTACCGTCGAATCTTGCACATACCCCCTACCAGCGTAGACCGAACCGTTACAAACGAAGACGTGAAAAGAATACTACAGGATCAACAAGGACTAAAGGTCGCTGACTTTTCTGACATGTGGATACATAGGAAGATAAAATTGTTGGGTCACATTATCAGAAGTCACAACCAAGAGTCCTATTTGAACCTTATACTTTAACTCCACGGATTGAACATACACGCAGGGTAGGAAAACCCAGAGCCCACTGGCTTATCGAAACTTACGCTGATGCCTACAAAGCAGCCGGGATGTTAGAACAATTCGATATGGAGAACATACAGCATAGAAATGTTATTCATGATATGGCCATGCAACGGACAGGTATTTTTCAATGAGATAGATTGCTATATATTTATTTTTATTTATTCAAGAGCTAACGCACCCACCAGCAGTGCCGGGGAAGAGAGTGTGAGTTCGTGTTGGGTGGCAGTAGCTGGTTTTTGGTGGGTTTTGGTTGTTGTTGTTGTTGTTGTTGTTGTTGTTGTTGTTGTTGTTGTTGTTGTTGTTGTTGTTGTTGTTGTTGTT
>DF244556.1:0-22292 GCA_000507305.1 Breviolum minutum Mf 1.05b.01 | reverse complement strand
TCGTGCCCGACATGCCTTCCCAGCACAGCGCCCCGAATGTCTAACGTTGCGCACTGACGCCCTAAAGACAAAGCTTATGCCAGACCTACCCAGCAGCAGGAATCGTGCCCGACATGCCTTCCCAGCACAGCGCCCCGAATGTCTAACGTTGCGTACTGACGCCTTAAAAACAAAGCTTATGCCACACCTACCTATATTGCAGAAACTACCTTTGAGTGCCCAGCTTTGCAGGCTGGTTGCGAAAGAGCCCATTTGCGAAATGCTCAATGCTCAAAAATTGCCATGGGCCTTCTCGCGGGATGGCATCAGCCAGTGTGCCATCTCGTTCCATGGGCCTTGGCAGACTCCTCTGGCGCGCTCCCCCTATGTGACGCAGGGGTCGGCGGATTTACACACGTCACCGAAAGTTTCGTCACCGAAAGACTCGTCACCGAAAGCTGGGGCCTTCTCCTAGCCCCGCCTCCCTATTTTTCAGTTAGTTGTCTAAAACGCTTCCCCGATACGCCAAGGATATACACAATGGTGCTGCAAGGTTTTATTTCAATTGTTTCACTTTCACCACTGCTCAGTAATTTACACAGAAGGATTTTGCGCTCAGCAATCATTGCCTGCGCTTTGCAAAAAAAACTGATAGAGTGTGGGTATGAATCAATTCAAGCGAAAAGTAGAGACACAATTCTTGGGAAGAAATTCATAGGCTATATAGCTACTAGCGTTTGCCTAAATATTGAAGGCGATATCGATCCCGACAAAAAAACACGACACTTTAAAGCACCCTTGTCAGGCTGTGCAGCATCAGATCAGTTGCTTTCCAGCATCTTCAACGTGTTGATTTTGCTGGTTGAAAGTTGATTTGCTGTGACTGCAAACTGTAAACCCAAGTTTTTGTTGAGCTGTTTCACCCAAACAAACCTCGGGTTCCGAACGACTTTTTTAAGGTTCCGTGAAGATGTTTCCATGTTGTTTTTTCAAGTGTGTACATCGCCGCAAGGCGAAGCTATCTTTGCACTTGTCCAGCTATGGATCCGAGAATGAGTTTGTTTCTTTGACATTTCACATTTCATTTTTTTAAGAAACCAACCGAATGAAGCAGCTGGAAACATTTCCCACTCAGCCCCCCAAACTAGAGTTTCTGATTGTTTTGGGCATAGTCACGTCTCATCATATCGAATCAGATCTCTATTTTCTTATGATTTCCCAATGACGTTGTGTCATCCAAACTGTAATCAACGCTTCATGTTGAGGCTTCAAAGAGGGCCAAGCAGTGGACATGTGCCCCTGCACCGAGTTGCACCCTTCATCAGGCGATCTGTCGGGTGGTACATTACTTCAATACCTCTTTGTTGAATAAAGGCAAGATAAGATCATGATTTACCTACAGTATACATCAATTTTAAGTTTAATATGTGTACATATATATATACATATTATATCTCTCTCCATATCCATTACATATTACAGGTACTGTGCCAAGCAACGCAGACAACTCTTTGTTTGTTTCGCGATGAATTTTACCAAATTTGGTGCCTGAATAATCCAGGCCAAAGACGCCAGGACGACGTGTGCAGGTCGGGCGGGACCCTCATCGGATCCATGTGGGGATGCCTCCATGGCCATAACTCAGCCGGGATCTAGAGATGTAGAGAGAACCCCAATGACCCGTATTTTTTTGATAGGTTGGGTCGGTCCCTTGCATTTGAGGGACTTCTTTATCATATACCATACACATGTGCCATTAAGACACCAGGGGAACTTTTCAGTGGGTTGACCTTGCACGATCCATGTCCTATTTTGGCTTCAAGCCGGCTTAAAGCTGGATATCTCTTGATCTGGACGGTTGGGCTGATCTCATGGAAATTCCCTAAGGAAAATCAAGGCCAAACGAAAATCAACTACTGGAAAAAGTCCATATACAAATAATCAAATCCAATGATTCTCATTTGCCAAACTTTCATTTTTCAGCTTGGATTTCAATCTTCCAACCTGTAACTTCCCAAAGCCTGTCCACCTGTCCCACGAATGATCGAAACCACAGGCCGCCAAAGATACCCAGGAACGGGACCCCGTGCTGTGCAGCCCTCCGCCATCAACTCGAGGCAGGGTGGGTTCTTGGAATTTCTCAAAGACATCCACCCCTCCAAAAAACAAAACCAGAAACCAGTTGGTTTTCATGGATAAAAAAAATCAAAACCACTTGGAGATATTTTTTTTGGGTTTTTGGGGGTGTAATTAGTGTTATCCGATTTAAGTTGAGATATTTTTCCCACTTGGCCAGCGAAAATGCTGAGGTCGTCCATGCCTTGATGCCTTGGTGGTAGCTGCTAAGGCACGTGAGGTCAAAACTTCGGTTACTTGGTGAGAGAAAGGGGAGAAGTGAAGGTGATGTAGCCGTAGCCCTTAATTCTATATGGTTTTTCCTAGACCACATCTTTATTTACTTTGAGAAACATTTTTATTTTTGGTGGTTTTTGAAAGAGTTGAAGAGTTGAAGATCTGCTTTTGTTTTCTTTTTTTTGAGTTGCGGGTTGTAAAACGATGTAAACCGTTTTTTTATTTTTGTGGGGGCTCTTGGCTGGGACAGGTAAAGGAAACTGTTTGGAAGTTAGCAATTGAGGTTTCCCAACACCTGGGTTGTGAGATTTATGTTGTGGTAAGTTGCTGGTTTGGCCGAATTGAAATTCGGAAATTTGCAGGGGGATTACGTTATACCATGATTTGGCGGCATCTTGAAATTAATTATGTTTTCATCATTTTGTCAGAGGGATGGGGATGTCATTCATACCCGAGTATCTGAGGATTCTTGCTCGGGACCTGTGGATTTCTTCGATTTCAATGGCAACTTGTCAGCAATGGGCGTTTCGTTTTTTTGGCCCCTTCTGGTCTAGGGCTGTGACTTCAGAAGTTAGAAGACACTGTGACCCTTAAAACATGGTGAGTATTTGGGAGTTCTTCTAAAAGAATGGGTCTATTCATCATGGATGTTGGAGGAAACGAACCTAGAAAGATCCCGAAAGGATCTGAGATTATTTGATTAGTTGCTTGTCGAGCAACGAGAATTTCTCAGGTTGTACCTGGGGCTTGCCAAGGCGCCAATCTCAACAGGGTGCTAAGGGTGATGCTTACGATATGGTCATCAGTAGCGATTGGTTTTATTATAATTCTTCTGAAGAGTTTCCTACACCTGCATGAAATATACCTGTTCGTCCAGGTCCAGTGTGTTAGTTTTAAGAAAATTAGCTGACAGTGCTGTCTTTCTAAATGACGATCCAATCATTATTCATCATATGCAAAAAAAAGAAGATTCGGCATATTCTTCCGCCTCTGAATTCTCAAGTTTTCATCGCAGAATTCCTTTCCGTTGATAGCTTTGATCATCTCAGTCGATGACTTGCCTTGATTCTTCGTGCAGGCAACGCCGTGAAGTGGAATTGGTCGGAGGCGCCACCTTGAAGCGGAGTTTGGATGAGAATTTTAGCATCGAGCCACTTCCATGCGGAAACATTGATCCTGGTGATGGTCCATGTCAGGCGCAGAAACAAAGGCGGCACCGCAGGACTGGGTTGAGCTATGGTTTCTCCTGTGTTGCCCCAAACGCAGAAAGCACGGGACAAAAGTAGTCCCCGGAAATTTGACGGACTTTCTTGGCACTACTTTTATGTCGGGATTTTTTTAATAACAAGTAGTCCCAAGAAAGTTCCTGTTTGCAAAGATATCGTTGTCAGTTGGTGGTAGCTGTGAAAGGGTGAGCTACGGGCTTTCTCAGCCTGTGAGGAGGCTGCAGCCCCACATCGCCATGAAGCATCCGTCAAGTTCGGAACTTGAGATGTCTGGGGAGATGTCTTGGGAAACGGCCCTCATCGCCCTTCCGTTTTATCGGGGAAGCTGCAAAGGACGGAAAAGTCGGAGAGGAGCGCAACGCCAAAGGTCGACGTTGTGAGGAAACTCAGGTGGAGAGGAGAGAAACAGGCGAATTAATTGGTGAATCATTTGGTAATTCTTTTTGGAGGTGAAGGGGAAAAAACTTGGACATCATAAATGATTTCTGTAATGACTGATTATATATAATGCATCCAAATCTAGTTTTCTTCTACTAAATGCACATATCTTGTTGTCGATGTTGTTGTTCCAATCGGACGAAATTTCCTCGCTGCGTTGTTTTAGGCTGACGTCCCGACAGCTGCCGTGGTTCCCTCACCGGTTGTCAATGCTGTGCCATCACCTCCACCAGGCAAGGACAGATGAGATGAAAGTTGGCAATGTAGCTTAAGACTCCCTTTAAGTTGGATTCTTATCTCCTACGAAATGGCAGGGTTTTTGACTAGAAGTCGGTCAAAGCCAAAGTCAAAGGTGAATCTTTTCCATTGGAGCTTTTCAATAGGGTTTGATGGTTGATGTTGTTGTGTTGCAATTACAGTCATGGCAATCTGCCTGAAGGAATCGGTTTGGTGTGCTTTGGCTACTACGGTTGATGGCTGAAATCCTGCACCGCCTGCCATGTCATGCATGATGGCATCTTTGATGCTTCCCCCTGCAACCCCCATAATTTCAAAGTTGGGTTGACATCCATGGTGGTGCAGGATTTCAGCCATTCAGAACGGCTTACTTTTTCGGGACTTGAGTAGCTGCAATATTAACATCCAAGGGGTGCGGGGAAAGCCCTTCTCGTACAAAGTGGTACAGGATTTCGGCCATCAACAGTATGACTGCAACTCATGTTGGGTTCAGTAGAAAAACTGTTTTGAGTGCTCTGCAAGGAACGTGCAATTTCAACACAGTCCAAATCTGTTGACTGGAAAGCCCATTATCAACAATTGAACAGTTTCAGCATGAGTTTGCTTATCCGTGTTTGCCCTTGACGTAAATGCAGACAGATCATTTCATGATTCATCATTTCTTTCAATGGCCTTCCCATGGATGGGTGCAACATCATTGGTGCTGTGCATGGAAATGAGAGTCATTGGTTGGAATTCAGATTTCCATAGCTATCCCAGTTGATGTTGATCTGCAATGGTTTGTTCTCGTTTGCTGTCTTGTTCTAGCATATACCAGGATGCAATACAGCTGGCGCGAGGCTGTGGGTGTTTTGGGTGTTATGACAGCGACAAAAAAAATTGGGCAGCCATGTTAGGAAAATAAGGTTTACGTTGGCCTGCACTGCCCGTGTAAACCCTGCATTTTGTTGGGTGGAAACATCTCCAGTAGCAGACCTCCGTGGCCCTCCGAAAAAACTACTGTACCTTCTCAGGCCGGCGAGTGCTTCCATTGTACGCCGAGGTTTTGGTCCCTGACCCCAGTGGCAAAGAGAGTGTTCGGTTATGTGTCTGTCAAAAAGACAAAGAAAAAATTGAGGATGCAACACAAATTGAAAGTCACTAGATGATTCGATTTAACTATATTCGATTATTATTCTCAATTGATGTGGAAGTGTAGCGCTATGATGCTTTGCCCTGTGCTTGGTTGCGACAAGGTAGCTTCTTTCGACGGCTAGGCTGGTTGTTTTTTTGGAGTTGGCTTTTTGTGGGCCTGACCATGGTTGCAGTGTCCCCCCAATTTGATCCAACAGTTTGGTGGTTTCAAATGGAAAAAGAACATGCAAGTTATTGCTGGGCATTCCATTGAATGGTTGTTACTGTTATTACCCTGAAGACTTTGGACATCCTCCTTGACCTCTGTGCATTTGTGGGTGCCAGGTGGACCAGCTTTTCTGTGTTTGATCCCAGAGGACACCTCTGCAACGAGAGAAGGGACACTCTGCGTTGCAACTCAATGGAAGATAAATCACATGATCGAACATCAAATTCACAATGTGCGCAAATCTGCAGTCATTGCGTTTTGAATGTCACAGGATTCTTAGGATGTTTGAAGGTCACAAAAGTTGAACACATCACATGGGATCCCTCCCAAAAAAGACATGGGATCCCTTCTGCCGGCCCCTCCAGGATTTGTTGGTGCAGGCGGGGGGTGTCGAGTGTTGACGTCACGACCCAACTTCTGAAACTTGGACCCAACTTCTGAAACTGGAGCCTGATATTTGAATATAGAAGATGATGTTCCCTTTCAAAAGGTATGGATTTTCAAGTTTTTTTTTGGTAGATTTAACTTGGTGAGATTCTGGCTTTGATGGTGTTGATGCCTCTGAATTCTTTGGATGTACCTTTGACCATGGATCCAAATTGGAACTTTAATTCATCTATATATACTAGTGTTTATTTACCCACATCATTCATTAATGATTTCTTGGGATTCCTTTGGTAGTTCTTGATGAAAATAGATACCTTTTTCTAGTGGATTCCGCAAAGGTGTCATTCTGGCCTTTCGGTGGCCGGTCAAGGCGTTGTCTGGAAGCTTAGTCGCTGACAACCTGGCATGGTTCGCACAGTCCTCACGCAAGATGAAGGCTCACAAGGGCTCTGATTCGGTGGAAAGTTGAGATGTTGTCACCAAAAGCTGAAGAGTATACTTACTGGATATTGGTTTGGTGAGTAACATTTAAACTAGGTCCTAGGTGATTGCAGTTTCAATGACCTGTGAGAACCAATTCTGCGTGGCAACGACATCTGATATTGGGGCCCTTTTTCGCATCTCAACTTTGGTTTGGGGAGTGTGGCTATACTTGCATTTGTCCATACCATGATCAGGCCCTCCGTAGGAAAAGCACCTCGCAACCACATACGACGCGAATCCGCCACTTTTTTTCTTCAAAGCTTGAGTCATGCCCAAAAAAGTCTTTCTGATCTTTCACTTCCCAAAGCCCCAAACCTAGGGGCTTTCATTTGAGAAAATAGAAAACTTGAAAACCACTTGACCCCTTCCCCCAAGCCATTTTTCAGGCAGTGGCCAAAGTGGTGGCATTACAGCGGTTGCTAGAAGCCCATGTCACGGAGTTGCAGGAGGCTGTCCGGTCATTTGTAGTGAAACATCAAGGTCTCGCAGCTCCAACTTTCCCCTGCAGGATGCTCACCGGGGACCTCGCTGTCCCTTGCACCGTTTGTTCCTTCAAGAACGCACGGAGCGGCGGGGAAAATGCGGGAATGGGATCAACAGATCAAAGTTTCCAGTTTCAACCTTGGATGAATGATCTTTTTTTTGAATCTGTCAGACTCCAAGGTGGCCTCCTCCTCCCATTTTGGTAAAAAACATGTCTCGACTTTTGGAAGCGCAAAAGCGCTTTGCAAAATTGATAGCTGAATCCAAGATAGTTTAAGATCAGAGAAAAGTTGATACGTTCGGGTCCTCTAAGTTGTACATAGATTGCCCTTATTGTAAAACTGTGATTTGAATTGGGATACCCATCATTTTTGTGTTACGGAAGCATATGCCATCCTGGCATATGCATTTTTAGATGACATACTGTAGATCTAAGCTTCAGGACAGGACTGCGCTTTTTTTGTAGCACACATGTGTTACTCAATTACAGTATACGCGAGCAATGAATGTCACCAGGAGGGAATGTCGGACAAGACTCAAAGTGTTGTTACGAACTGAATTGTTTAGATATCATTCACGTAATATCATTTCATTCTGGCCATTTGCTGCAAAAAATGTAAGGATGGTGCTATGAACTGGAGTGTGCATTGTTGAAAAAACATCTTGCGAGAGACATGTTTTATTTGTTAGGGATTGTTCTAAGATGACAGTGTTTCTTGGTAAATTTGCATAGCTTTGGAGCTTTGGTTGCATAATGGAACGTATCCTGCTTGCATTTCCTGGATTCCTGTGATTTTCTTTGGCGAAACCTGGCAGGAAGCCTTGCTGCGTCCCAGCATGGCATGTCTGTGGCAGCCCTTGATCTTAGCCTCAGGTTTGGGGGATCGGTGGTGATTGTCAGCACTGTATTTGGTGTTTGTGGGTGTCGAGATATGGAAAAAGATATATGGAAAAAAAAACATGATTATTGGTATCCTAGAAGGGTGTTTTTTTCTTCCCAAGTTTGCAAGGCAAGAAAAGTCCATCGGTTTGGTGACCGGCCGTGAACGCCAAGAAAAGTCGCCAGGTAAACACCAACGACGTCTGCCATTGTCAGGCGTGCTACTTTGGTGAAAAATAAATTATCGCAAAGTAGTTGCGACCATGAAACTTAGGGCATTTGTTTGGAAGGAACTGAACCTTGACACAAAGGCCAACTGAGAATAGGAAGTGAAGCCCAACACGTGAAATTCCATGATACATGATTTGGCACCTGAGTGCAACAAAACCCAACATAACCAAGTCTCAGTGGATGATGTCTTGTACTTGCCAGTATATCCATAAAGATATCAATTTCAATTGACAATTGACATGCCCAGCCCGTTGCTGGGCACCACCTTTCTCAGACGTTTTGATGACACACCATCTGCCAGGCACAGAGGAATTGGGAAAGGTTTTCGAGTGTAGCATCAGCTTCTGGGCTCAAGGATTTTTTATACAATATGGAGTTGCAGTTAAGATCATCATCAAAATTCAGACCCAATGCTTCGGTTCTGTTTTAGGTAGTTGTAACCTTGGTTTGTGAGTATACTGTGGCCTGATCTTTGGTAGCAAAGCAGAAAGAACATACATCTGCGTCTGTGTCACAGATTCCTTCTGGGATTTACTGTTGCCTGAAATAATTAGTGCACATATTTGACCTTGTGAATAGTATGATAAAGTACCAATCACAACTGCTTCAGCCGAACTGGTCTGAGGAAGCTCGGAGCCGCTGCTGCTGAAGCCCGAGAGTTTGCCAGTACAGATCACGGCCGTGTGCTGTGGGAAGGACAGAGAATACGGCGAAACACTTGGGATGAGAGGTTTTGAAGGGGGAGGACATCTGCTGGAAACTGAGAAGCAACTGGAGGACCTGTAGACTTGGAAGCAATGGAGTTTTTTTCATCAACGACATCCACTTTTATAGTTGCATTTTGAACATTGCCACAATCACAAGCAGGCTTTCGGGCCACTTGCCATCAGTTAGGACCTGGGCCAACCACTGAACTATCTGCCTTTGATTTGGGGTAAGAACGGTAACTTCCAAGTTGTTTGATGACCGTCGGATGTACATGTCGCGTTTCATACTTCATACTTCATACCCTTCTTTGCATCTCTTGACCCTCACAGTTCTTCAACCCTGAATACTGATCTATTTTTTGAAGAGAGATTTATACAGATTATGTATGTATGATTATGATGACATAATATGACTACTGTATATATAACTAACATGTGTTTCCTATCAATTTTCTACATGCCACCGAAACTTGAAATACTCAGAGGACCATTTGTTGCTCTTGGATGCGGCGGGTCATGCTTGGGCCATGGGTGATCCCCACGCTGCAGGAGCAACATGGCATGCATTGTTTCTCTTCTCCCAGCTCCAATGTTTTTTCTTTTTTTAAAGATGGTAATTTCACTTGAATGGCGGAGTTGCGAAGCTTGTTGAGGTTTCCTCATGTAAAGCTTTGGAAAAAAAGTGTATGTATATATATATATATNTGTGTGCAAGTGCAAGGAACATGATGTTGCGTAGCACCGACCATGTGTGCAAGTTCAAGGAACGTTACCATCCCCACCCCACCCCACCCCAACCCCACCCCAACTTCATATATATAAACCCCCTTGGGGCAGGAGTTCCCGGTGAACCTCCTGCCCCTAGGGTATATATATATATATATATCTATAGATGCAACAATTTTGTATAACTTTATGAATTTCTTTGAGTTTTGCCATGAGGTCCCATGGTTTTTTCCTCCCGTCAAAAAATTCCCAGGTCGCCAGCGCTTCGGAGGAGGCCCATGGGGATTTTTGACGAGATCTGAGGTGATGATGTGCTGACAATTTTTTCGGCATTTTGGAGGATTGTTACATCAAAATGTCTGTTTTGGGCAGGAAGAAAAGACATGCACATATATGCAAATGGTAGACCATAGGCCATAAGTGGTTGGGTTTAATTCGGACAAGAATGGCGAAGACTATGATTATAGGTAGTGAGTAGCGATCAATAATAGACAGTTTTTTGATTTACGCCGATGGAAACATGTGGCGTATGGCAATTCAGACCTTGTAAAAAACTGAAGCGAGCGCTTGAAACAAGAAGATGATGGAGAAGATTCTATATAAATAAATAGACTCATGAAGATGAGTATTTGGAGGTTGCTGTGTATTTTTCGGAAATGATTTTCAACAAGTAACAAACTTTTCAGCATTTCCGACCTAGAGGTATCTTCTTGTATTTCATCTGGAGCACAGGACTGGGGAGGTGCGCCCAGATTGTTGGAGAAGGAAGCTCCCCTGACGCGACCCACGCCGTTACACGTCCTGTGGGGAGAACCTTGGCATCAAATTGTTCTTGTTCTTGCTTCTGGTTCTTGTTGTTCTTGTTCCGGTCCATTGTTTATTGTTCTTGTTGTTGTCCCCTTGGCAAGGGTCAGAAAACACAGAAACGCAGAACATCACAAGCTTGCTTTCACTCTGTTGTCCTCTTGTCACTTCCTGCCATCTGCCATGGCTTATGAGCTGTGGACTATTTGCCCTTCGCTTGGCGCTGACGTACTTGTACCTCTTATTCATGCTGCAGAGCATGATGCTTGGAGTCACCGCCTGATGCTTTCATGGACGTCTTGCATGTGAGTGTTCACAGTTTGTGGGGGGTTGGGTGGGGGTTCCGTGCCTGTATCTGGTGGGTGGGGGTGAGGGGATGTTCACGTTCGTTGCATATGCTCCCATCATCGATGCTACGCAACAAATGTGTTCTTTGGGTTCTGTTGCTTCCTTGAAGTTGGGTCTCTCCGCTAACAACAACTGGGGTGTACGAACCACAGTGAGAAAATGCAGGAGAAGAATAAGGTTTCTAGTGGAATTTCCATGTCATTCAGAGCTTCAAGTTCATTAACATCTACTCTCGAACATCTGAAGCACTGTGTTTGCCGATTGACGTCCCACTTTCCTACACCTTTCTGTGTCTTTGGGATCTTTACTCAGATGAAATAGCTGTGAGTATTCTGAGAATAGTGAATGCTAGCCAAGGTTCATTTGGCAAAGGCGTGCTATGACGGGGTCTGACTTGGGGTAGTGCTGGTGGGAAACATATGGTGCACCACATAACTGAATATAGTCTAGAGGATAAACAGATTGTAGACGGTTTCTGCCAAACATTAAGCATGTCACTGATCTATCTGCTGTGATCTCCCTTCTTCAGTGAGATGGATCTAGTTTTGCTGCTTGGGTTTTTTCGTCATTTCGGGCTCGCAGGTGTCTTGTGGCAATGGGCACAACATTGCCATGAGCCGTGAAGGTGATCTCTATGTGTGGGGTAGAGCCTTTGATCAGGCCGCGACAGGGATAGCTGACAAAGGGTGAATGTCTGGAATGATCCAATCAGAAGGATGTGGTGAAAGAGTGTTTAGCACCATAGAGACTTCATTGGAGAGAGACTTGACAGCTTCAACAGGACAGCGCCCAGAACTACCGAAGGCCTTGCAAGGTGGAAGAGAATGGTTTGTGGGGGAAGTTTACTGGGTGATATGTTTGTGTTCAAAGTCTGAAACTGTATCATCCCCATCCCAAACTTGTATTTCCACTTGATTGGGTTCTTGGAATATGATCAAGTGCTTCTCAGTACACCCTGCTGTGGATAGAAACAAATCATGTTCATTTGAAACTGCCTCCTATCAACTCATCATTGATACAGGAGGCATTCGTTTGAGGATCTATGACCCCCCAAAAGTGATGCATAAGACACTAGATTCAACAGAAAGTCGCCATCTGAAAGCTGTTCGAAGCCAGGTCACTTTTCCCATTTTGGCCTGTGACGTGGCGGCGGGAGATAGCCATGTGGCGGCCGTGTGTTGGACTGGCGCTGTGCAACTTGACCAGGGATCAAACTTTTTTGATCCGCCGGGGGGTTTTTTGGGGTCCCGGAATTTTTGAGACATACCCTCCCCAAAAGTCCCAAGACTATATGAAACTATAAAACAGAGGACCTGAAAAAAGTCTGTTAAAAAGACAACTTTGCGACCCTTTGCGGTCGCATCTCTTCAGGTGCGAAGTTAGTTTTTGGGAGTGTACCTAAATTGTCTCTATCTAGTGTTGCCTTTCCTTTGCACTAGCATTTGATGACCAAGGTATTTGTGGGGCGAAAATCATCATGGTCAGTGTGCTCGTGATCCACAGGGTGGTGGAAGCTCTTCACAGGAGTGTCAGGGTTGATATTTTGGCTGCTTAGATATGTGGATATCATCATCCTTTCTGAGTCGATGTGCTGCGTGTGGCAAAATATGTTTGATACACCCAAAATTCATGTATGCACGAGTTGAGATGGCTTCAAACCACTGGTCAATTAGGGATTTGCACCACCTATCCTTACCACCAGGAGCTGGTAAGAGCACCAGCCCGTGCAGTTGGTGGCCTCCAAGGAGTTCAAAGTTGGCGTGTGGCCTGTGGTAGGCGAAGATGGAAGATTTACGGAGAAATGGATTGGGGTGGGAAGAGATGTGTTGGTCGTGCACATCAGGAATTGAAATCAGTTCATGTCCTTGTGTTTTTTGCTTAAGTTTTTTTTTAAAGGACCATACTCCCATGACTGGAGAAAGATGAGAACTTGGTTGAAAATACACTACGGGTTGATTCAATGTTCTACACTTTGAAGGCGTCCTCTGACATCCTCCATGTGACTAACCTCCGATAGCATCGACAGGTATCATACCGCAGTGCTCAGCAGCAGTGGTTTGGGCCTCTGGGGGGTTTGAAGGCAATTTTTGGTGTCCTGACATGGTACCATGTCTGGTTAGAGCATGTCTTTTTTGGATTAGAACCTCCAAACATATAGAGTTTCCATGGAAGTTCAGACAACTGTTTATCAGCTCTTGGCGATCTTACCCCCTATAATCTTAATTGATAGTTTCTGATTGGTGGGAACTCCTTTTGTTATCGCTTTCTTTTTTCTTGATTAAATTAGGAAAACAGATAAACTAGAAAGCATTACTCTACGACTTGGTTAGCAGTACCTGGATCAACGCGAGGCTCCCTGCCCTGTCGAATGCAGAGCCAGCTGAAACGGCAAAGGGAGAGGATACGTAAAGGCGTAAAGGCCATTTAAAGAGGGACCAATTCACAACTACCACTCAATAGCGCCTTAGATTATCTTTCGCATGTGCTGACCAACAGCAAGGCAGACCTCCTCGAGCAACTGGTATCACACCTGTCATGTGTAGCAATGCAGTGACAAGCAACGCACAAGGTGCTTTTTTCCTGCACGCAAGTGTACGGCAGAGGTAGCAACTGGCATACATACTCAATGGCACACGCGCTGCTACCGAAACAGAATTGCCTTCTGGGAGAATGTCGGCAGCTGGAGTTCAACCGAACTAAACTTCGCCACTTTCTGACGAAGCTGGTGTTTTGATGGAGCTGCTCATTTCGCGC
The DNA here is from genome assembly GCA_000507305.1 of Breviolum minutum Mf 1.05b.01. NCBI lineage: Eukaryota > Dinophyceae > Suessiales > Symbiodiniaceae > Breviolum > Breviolum minutum. The sequence continues at coordinate 8,915 of DF244556.1, read as the reverse complement.
ATGGAGGTTTGGGTGTTGGGCCATCGCCTGCGCGCATAGAGAATCCACCTTGAACGTTGAAGGATGGATTGGTTTGAAAGAAACAGACATATGACTACAGACATTTGTTGCTTGCAAGAACAAGAACGGGCAAATCGGACGTATGTAATTCAACTGGTTTCGTTTTAATTTCATTTGGCAATCTCACGTTTCTAAAAAAAAGATATGGCGTTAGCTTCGTCTGCGAAGGGATGCGCTGCTGGCTTAAGGCCACAATGTCAAACACTAGACTTCTACGAAAAACTGGGAACGTCCATGAAGTTTCTTTTTGGCGACTTCAAGGCACGCATTGACAGCCATGCCCTTTTGACCATTCCAGGAGGATCCTACTCATTCGCGGGTGCCTGGACACAAAAGTTGATTTCTTGGCATTACGAAAAGGATGAGAAAAAAATTCTGTGGGACAAAACGTTTTTAGACATGTCTATTTGAGCCCAAACTTCTGTACAGCGCCTGCTGGCTTTGCCTGTCTGCTGCAGACAGATGGATGGTTTTCCCCCCAGTTGCTTCCGACGAATTCTTCAGATTCAATTCGCTTTCATCTCCAGGAAATTCAATGGAGAAACCTTATGTAGGTCACTATGATGGTATTGCAATGCCAACGTGCTCTTTTCGGTAAAGCATCAAGATCTCCCTTCGATTACCTTCTGCATGAAACCGCTTGTATCCTCCGTACATTACAACCGTCAACTCGGCGCTATGTTTGGAGAGTTACCCTCCGCCCGGCGTATGACTCCAAGAAGAAAAACAAGAAACCAAAACTGACGTGCTAGTACACACCCTTCTGAACCACTGGTGCGGGGGGATTTGGGTCCCAGCTCTGACATTTTCCAGGAAGTACCTGACCAGGAACCAATTTCCAAAAATGATGATAGACAGTAATGAAATGATTTTGGGGTGCGAACAATGGTCAAACATGGTTGTGGTGAGTAGGGAGATATTGTATAACAAAGAATTGTTTGATGTCGCACATCCAAAAAGGTCACGGCTTTACCTTTGGCGATGGCCTCTCGGGGCAGCTGGGACGGCGACCCGATGCACAATGTGAAGGCGATTGTCATAGATTTTCGGACTCTTAGGAAGATGACTTTTCAGCACGTCGTTGTGGCAAACACACATGTGTTTGTTGATGCATATATGTCCTTGCGTGATTGCAGACATCCCTTGATTTTGCCATATGAAAAGTAAAGGCTTTGCACGATTTTTTGGTATTGACCCATTGAACAATTTTTTATGCGAGGATCGTGAACATAGCACCAGCTTTGAGTTTCAAAAATAATCAGTACAGCTACTTGAGTGGAATTGAACATTGAGATGCTTGTAGCAAAAACATTCGGAGAACGTGGTGATCAACAACAGCGACCAGCAGGATGATCAGATTGTCACGTTTTAGCAAGAGATCCTTGTATCTTGTTTTTGTGAAATTCACTTGAACTCCAGGCTGGCGACCTACTCCCGTGACCCTCCCCAGCGATTTGCCGAGTAGCTTGCTCATTCAGGCGTGGCAATGAAAGATAATGACTTGTCTGAAAAGGAAGTAAGGAGTTACTCCCAGGTTCCAAGCACTGAAGGGAATGAACATTTGGGAAATGATTGGCAGCAGTGTTTTCAGAAACTTCAATGTCAAAGCGATGTTGAATGAACCCCAAGGATTTAAGCTAGTGTTCATTTTCCTGGAATGTATTCGAATCGCCCCAAAGAAGCATCCAGCCCTGGCTTCACCAAACAAAGGACAACAGGGCAACCACTGGAGTGTGAATTCCCTACTCGTACCTGTTTCAATTTCTAGGTGGCTTGCGGGGACGACCACACACTCTGCCTTACAGAGTTAGGACAAGTCCTAGCATTTGGTGGAGGTGCGACGGGAGTTGCAAGGGTTGTCCTTAGGGTCTTGGATTGATGCTTATGGAGGATTTCCTTGAGTGAACCGTTTTCCATCAGTTTTTTTTACCAGAAACTCCGGCGAGGTGATCAAGGTCAGCTGTGTTTGGGAGGTGCGACACGGCAGGGGAAGACGGCCCCCGGAAAATGAATATTGGAACCTGAACATGTTTCTTTCCGTCTTTGGGAGAGATGTTCGGGTTCGACAGCTTTGGAAAAACCATCATTTTCAACTTCCTGCGAGTTGCAAAAAATTTTGGAGATTCTAAACTGGTGCAACCAACCCCCTGCGCCATATATTTTCTAACCATCAACTCAAACAGCAGCTGCATCTCCAGGCTGCCGGAGTCATCGTCTTCCCGTGTTGGTACGGCAGATCCATGGTGTCAGGGAGGTGGATGTTGGTTTTGAATCGGCGGCTGGGGGAAGTTGGCAAAAGGCAAAACCTATGCAACTCCCTTCACTTGAAGAGAATTTGGGGAAGGTTGCTGACCAATTTGGATCAAACTTGTCATGTAAACTGGTTTTCCTATGTTCCCTTTGCCCTCCAAAAGGTGATAAAGACAGGATTGGAGACCGATCAAAGAAACTCTCGTGTGCTTCCATTGCCTTTCCATGTGCACGCAGGTAGTGGCAGGTGGTCATTGGACCCTGTTGCGCTGTGGTGATGGAAAGGTTGGATCCAATGGGACGGCCGCGAATGACTTTTTTCTCGAATCAAGGATTGCTGGTCATTTTCCGGGCAGATGTAGAATCAAGGATTGTGGCAGGTCAGTAAATATATTCTTCAAATGAAAGTAGAAGCACCACTTTGTATTCAATTGATTCCTATTCAATCTTGCAAAGATTGGATCAACCCATTGACACGACAGTTGTCACTGACAACAATTTTCCAGGTCTTCCTTGCAGGTCGACCTGGTCGCCGTGAAGGCGGAGAGTGCTATCTGAGTGCCGTTTGCTTTTTCCTTTTTTTTTGAGGAAGTGATTCATAAAAGGGGAAAGAAAACATCATGATTCTTGGTTTATCTTATCTTTCAACCAAAAAAAATCTAAGCTACTTGCATTGTATTCTTGTAGAACATTGTGAGTATGATCCTGTTGGATGTGAAACACTTCATGCACCTCCCATGCACCTATAAGAACCATTCACGCTGGCCATTGTTTTATGCCAGGCCTTGCTGAAGAGCAGGCTCAACTCAACTACAGCTGGCAGGGTGAGGGGTGCCTTTTTGCCCCATGAAGATAGGGGCTTTAGGCATGACATCAGGTACAACAAAACAATCTACTGTAATCCTGTGTTCTTGTCCACCATCTTCATGTTCATGTTCATTTGGATCGTTTTTTTTGTTTGTATGCTGTTGACGATTTTTCCGTGAAAGATTCCAGTCCAAACTAAGAATTCGTGTCAGTTCATCAACTGGCTGACCAGTCATAGGACAAGCTCACGACTCACGACTCTTGATTGAAACACTCACGAGTTCCCAAAAAAGGCAATCACCCATGCTACCTCCCCTACTCAACATTCTTTGTTTTTTGTTGACTATTTATATGAACGAAATTAGTTTTGAAGCACGTCTCTATGTTCCCGATTGAATTGTCGTTGAAGAAACCAACAGCCACAGTTACGTCACATCATGCAGGTGACCGACCACCGTCTCATGAGGTCCCAGCTGCTTTGGCTTGAGTCGCGTTTTTTTGGTCGTTTGTAAACAGCTTTCTCAGGTGCTCACGGGGGGTGATACTATCATGTTTGGCCAACAAAAAAGATAGAAACATTGTGCTTCCTTTCCGAAAAGAACATGGAAACCCATGGCTGCAACATTACCGCCATGGCTGCAGGCAGATTATTTCTCCATGAGCAGCGCTGAAAACCAGCTGATGGCACAACTTCCTTTTTCACCCAAGATGTCCTCTTTGTTGTTTTTTTTGGGTTGGCAGAGTAGAGTGGTTATAGCTGTTGTAGCTGTGGTTGCTGTGTTCATATGAATCTTGTTGTTGTTAGTTGTTGTTGTTATTATTCTTGGGAGTTACCAGTTGTTGTTCCTGGGTTCCGGGACTTGGGGTGTTTGACCACCGACCTCGATTTTGAAACAGTTGATTTCACCTCCAAGATAGACAGCCGTTTAATACAAACGCCTGTGATGATGGCAAAGTTCCATCCAGACAATGACCAGCTGTGACGATTCTCGTTTGAGATGCTTGCGGCGAGAAAGCGTGCTGAACACGCAGCAGACGGCCAGGTGATAGCAGCAACGGTTGAGCGAATGTCATGTTGCTGACCTCGGTTGGTGATTCCAAGCTTGGCTCAAAAAAGAAAATGACAGCTACCCAGGACCTGGAAATGGAAGAGGTTTAGTTTTACCGAAACCTGACCTTCCAAGTACGCAAGGAACACATGACCTTTTCGTATGAAATCTTCACATGCTCCAAGGGGGCTGAGATGATTTTGCACGGTAGGCATTCTGTGATGCCAACTGGGGGAGATTTGTGAAAAGGAAGGACGAAGGACCTCCAGCAGCGGGGTCCATGATGACAACTTCAACAAAATTCTGGCGTCAAAACCACCTGGGGACTGCGCCCGCGACCATGGATACCGTTCCAGCAGGGAGCCGCAGCGAAGGGCAACACAGAGGATGTGTCATGTCATGTTGCCCTGGTTGGAAGAAAGAGCAGGCAAAAAGAAGAAAGAACAGCAATTGAATGAACAGTTTCTCCGTTGCTTTCTTTACTGGCATGTTTAAATTAGAAAAGTTAGGGCATGTTGTGTGGTTGCCGTCTCAGAGCGCAGTTAAACACGACTCCAAGTATCCGAAAGTGCAAAGTCGATGTTTGCTGCCAAGGGATGTTGACAGGGAATATCTTTTTGGTGATTTTTTTGTTGTTGAGATCTTTGGGTCAAATGTTCCCACTCATTCGGTGCCTGAGGCTGGCGAGTCGGTGTCACAAGACATTCCCATGCTCGTTGGGGGTCCGAAAAAGGGGTGAGATTGAAATGTTCGGAGGTAAAACAAAAGGTGGCAGTATCAGGAAATGATGATTGTATGAATTGTATGAGTGTTGGGCAGCCCAAAAACAAAGAGACTTATATAACTTCAAGTATACTTCAATTTATTGCTATAGCTTTGTTGCAGAAGACACTTTGCTGTCCCTGTTCAAGAATCCCCCTACCACTTTTGATACACTTTCCAGCGCTGCCGCGCCGCCCAGCGCATCCTCTTGGCCTGCGCCGTGATCGTTTTGGAAGCCATCGTGGCGCGGCAGCTGGAGACGGGAAGCCCAAGGGGACACGGTCATCCTGTCGTATCCTGTCTACTTTCCTTAGACTTTGCTATATAAAGAAAACATAAGGAGATGAGAGAATCCATCATGTGTGGAAAATTTCCAACTGAGTGAAAATGGGGGGTTACAACTTGTCACCAGGTGAGTTTCTATTGTTTCTGTCAGCGCTTTCCCCATTGAATTGAATTGTATGAAAAATCGTGGCATCCGCAAACTTCTTTGTTGTACATGGTGGCATCCGCCCAATTCTGATCCATGGGTGAGACTCGTGGAATCTTCCGAAAAAATGGCACCGTGAAAATGATTTTCCAAAAACCTCCAGGTTGGGAAATGCTGATCAGCTCTTGATCTCAGGAGTCTGGGTCCCCAGCCTGGACATTTTTGGGGGATCAAAAATGGATCAAGGTACCCTACGGCAAACTAACATCGCAATGGAACATCCACCATTTGGATGGTATTTACCAGGAAACATGGGGATATTCCATTGCCATATGAGTTTACCAGAAGGTAATTGAGAAGATATTTTTGGATACATTGAGTGGGAACCATTTGAGGATGTCTTTTGAATCCTGGCATGGATAACATCGGGGAATTTTTGCAGCGCATAGCAGCGCAAGGTTCGATGCTTTGTGCAGCTCACATGTGGGAACGCCTGGTGAAGTGGATAAGAACCTCATTTATCCCATGACCTGCAACCGATCCAAAAAAACAACTCCTACTTCAAAAAACTAATATGAAAAAACATATGAATTGATTATGATATGAATCCAGGAGTGAAAATCGAAGAGTTTTTTTTGCGGAGAAAAGCTCCAGATTCTATCCTCTATCAGCTAGAACAAGATATACTTTCATCAACCAGATGCCGCGATGCCATCCAACTTGCGAGGTTTGGGCTTCATTTTGGCACCAATCTTTGCGATGGACAGTCCCAGGTCAGAGGGAGGGAAACCGGGTCCAAGTAGAATCCAATTGATCCATGTCCAAGGAAAGGACCCCCAAATTATTTTTCATATCTTTTGTGAGTTTTTTTTTTTTCGAGATATTCCAACTTCTCTGTATATGAACGTATCACCAATGAATGAGAGATAGGCAAATACACATCAATTGAATGAACAAATGAACGTTCACTGATAGATTCTTAATTCAATGAATGAAGGAATAAGCGATTTCTTGAATGAACAAATAGGTAAAAACAGTAATAGTTACATGCATATATATATATATATACAAGATAGTATGCAGAAGTGCCTGCTTTGAAACTTCAGATTTTTCCATCACAAAGGGCCCCTTCAGCAAAACGCCGAAACGTTTTGTGGCCATCAGTTTGGTGATGGCCTATGTCTTCGGCTTCATGGTCATCGTTTCAGCCTATGAAGCGGTGGCGAGACCCAAAGTGACCTATCCTGGCATGTTCCAGAAGGCCGTCATTAGCATGGGTGCCTTGGCTGAGATAATATTTTGTTTTTGTGTAACCTGGAAAATCAAAGGTGGTTCTTTTAGTTGAATGGGTCTGGTTGAATGGGGTCGGGGGGTTATTCATGAGAACTTGGGGCGTCATGACCGTTTTTTCGTTGTGTCGTTAGTGATGTATTCTGGTTGAGGCATGGTAGATGTGGAAGCTGACAAAACAGAAGTAGATTTGGTCCCCAACCCTAGAAGCTACATGCCTTGACAGTGTATCCCCACACCAACGGCAAAGTGATGCCTGTCAACGAAAGCTGGGAGATCAATAAAAGCTGTGATCATGAACATGAATGAAAGCTGGTGCCAATGGTTTAGCAAGAGTGTCATGTCAAGCACACTGTTTCCCATTTCCCGGTTAAGCTGCATTTCTCTTGGAACGTTCTCGGTTAAGTTGCATTTCTCTTGGAACGTTCTCTTGTGCTGGCTCGAGATAGGATTACAGCTGAGGTGTTTCTTTGCTGCTAAGTGGAGTGCTCTTGCTGTACATCGTGCAACCGGTGCGAGTCCTGGTTGTTTTTGAGTATTTCTCAAGTGACAAGTTGACATGTGAGTGTGAAGCGGGCAAGGTGACCCAGAGATACAAAAATGAAATGGTCTCAAAGGGGGAAGTTCAGTCCAACGCAGAAATTTCACCACCCCAGCTGTTGGCTACCTCAAAATGAAGAGTCAAGGATCCATGGTACGATGCCCAGTATGTGATTCCATTGGCGGTACCATCCTTAGGGTGTTGTGGTGTCGGGCTTGGCGGGTGCACCTTACAACCGAGAATGGTGTTGCCGCCAATAGCTGGATAACTGTCAGGGCATGCTGATCAACAACGCTCTGTCTGGTGTGGCTTTGGCTTTGAATGCTATGATCGACCACCTTTACAATCAGAAGGAACAAGTCTGGAGCCCAGGGAGAGTGATCACCGTTTTAGCATGGGATGCAGAATGTCACAAGCATGAGAAAAAGAGTTAAATTGTGATAGACTAAAGACCCTCTCGTGCAAGTTCTTTTGGGTCTTGTTGTTATTTTGGATTTTAACAAGAGCTCTCACAAAAGGTACTACAGGTGTTGCATTGCTTTCCAATGGTGCTGGTAGATGGCACATGAAGTACAGATTTCTGATTCTTCAATCAAAGCATGGCAGCTACGCTTGCATATGTATATATATATATATATTGTGACATGGCTCCATGTGTTAGGAATGCCTTGCCCGTAACATCTTTTGCTCTTAGCACAGCTGCGTTCTCGAATGAGCGCCCTCGCACCCTCCTCCTTGTAATTCCTGTTAGCGGTGGCTAGCTGACGGAGGAGGAGGGTGCTGTAGGATTTGTTTAGCTGCTATCCAATTGACTTGGTTGATTGGCAATCAGGCTTTCACAGCAGCTGATTTTGGGGATCTGAACTTTGGGGAAGCTTTTGTGAATACACATGAATCAGCATGAATCTATTATAACCCACATGATCAGATGAAGTTGTAGTGAAATATATAGATTCATGTCAGATGAGGTTGGTATATACTTGACTCATTTAGTTGAGTATGAACTTTGAGTTGTTGAGTTTTTGCACATCTTTTTTTGATCCCAAGCAAGCTGAACTCATAGTGTCATATTGCTATATATGATTCATAGCAAGGGATTTCCAGTGAGCCAGGTAAGTTTTAGATTCATACTTGTGCCACAAATCAGTGTTTCCGTGGAGATTTGTTTCCAGGAGAAGAGCAGCATTATGGCACAACGTGGTAGCCTTCGAGGTAGTATCCGAAAGACTTTGCTCAAAGCTCCAAGTCGGTCAGGGAAACTCTGTCAGAAATGATTGGACACGAGTCGGTTTGTTGTTGCTACCCTCAAAGTCCGCAGATCAACATCATTTGTAGCTCAAACTTAAGGAGTGATATGATCACATATTTGGTCTCCTTCAGCATTTGTAGTTTCATTTTGCAGATCTAAATGTTTCACACCAGAAAGAAGAGACAATGACATAATGAAGTTCACGACCTTTATTTCGTACCACGCCTGCAAAAACCTCATATGCAAAGATCATTTATTTTTTTAAGGCTCCAACTTTGTTTTTTCGGAGTTTCTTTCAATAGCACCTGAGCAGTTTTCACGTGTTTACCCAGGATGCAAGTTTCCTACCGCCTTATGATGCTTTTGTTGTTGTTGTTGTTGTTGTTGTTGTTGTTGTTGTTGTTGTTGTTGTTGTTGTTGTTGTTGTTGTTGTTGTTGTTGTTGTTGTTGTTGTTGTTGTTGTTGTTGTTGTTGTTC